>PVKB01005534.1:68117-93574 GCA_004027205.1 Ctenodactylus gundi | reverse complement strand
CTTCCTTCCTTCCTTCCTTCCTTCCTTCCTTCCTTCCTTCCTTCCTTCCTTCCTGTCATGCTAGTGGTTGAGCCCAGGACCTTGCACCTTGCACATGTTATGTGAGCCTTCTGCTACTGAGCAACCGAGCTGTGTCTCCAGTTTTTTTTTTTTTTTTTTGAGACAGGTTCCCATTTAGATGCTCAGGCTGGCCTTGAACTTGTATCCCTCCTTCCTCAGCCCCCCAAGTAGCTGGGTTTACATGCATGCATCACCATACAAAACCTTCTTAAGAAAGCAGTTTGCTGGCTGACCATGGTGGCACATGCCCATAATCCCAGCACTCAGTGAGGCTAAAGGAAGAGGACTGTGAGTTTGAAGCCAGCCTCGGCAGCTTAGCAAGACCCTTTCCAAAATTAAAAGGTAAAAGGACTAGGGATGTAGCTCAATGATAGAGTGCTTAAATCCAATCTCAAGCACCCAGGGGGGAAAACAAGAGTGACACCTTTTTCCCCATATTACTACAGTGACATAATTTTATTTTTAAATTTTTATTATTTTTTTTACATACCACATCCCTTTTCCCTTACCACCCTCCCAGCTCCCCCCTTTCCTTTTGCCTCTCCCCAAAGTTCTTCTTACTTTCTTCTGTATCTCTTACATTTTTTCATGATTTGGTTTTCTCAAATTAAGAGAAACCATATGGTATTTAACTTTCTGGGTCTGATTCATTTGCTGAGCATAATGGTCTCAAGGTGGATCCATTTTCCTAGAAATGACTCAGATTTGTCATTCTTAATGGCAGAGTCATTAGTGTCCCATTGTGTATATATACCACATCTTCTTTACCCAGTCATCTGTACTCGGTCATTATTGGCTTCTTTCAAGATTTGGCTATTAGAAGCTGTGCTGCTGTAGACATGAGTATGCATGTATCACTATTGTATGATGACTTTAACTCTTTTGGGAAGATACCCAGAAGAGGTATACCTGGGTCAAATGGGATGTTGATTTTCATTTTTTTAGGAATCTCCATACTGCTTTCTA
This sequence comes from Ctenodactylus gundi, assembly GCA_004027205.1. Lineage (NCBI taxonomy): Eukaryota > Metazoa > Chordata > Mammalia > Rodentia > Ctenodactylidae > Ctenodactylus > Ctenodactylus gundi. The sequence continues at coordinate 92,548 of PVKB01005534.1, read as the reverse complement.
TAGTAGTTGTACCAGTTTAGAGTCCCGCCAGCAATGTAGGAGGGTCCCTTCTATCCCACAGCCTTGCCAGCATTTTTTTCTTCTTTTTGCTATTATATTTTGTATTTCACAGAGTTCCAAAAAAAATTTTCACGATCTTTGAGAAAATAAAATATGTTGATTCCAAAATAACAACAGTTCAAACTTGCCATAGATTTTTACCACATCAGACACCAGAAAGAAATTTAACAACAGTACCTTTTGAAAATATTATGGTGTAATTGAAGTTATTTTTACCTTTACCTAGTATAGTTGTTCATATATACATGAAGCCAGCAGAAGAATTCTCATGTAGACAGATTCAAATGTTATCATGAAATGCTTCTCAGAAAACAAAATCAGAAACAAACTTTAAGCACACTCTAGGGCAGTAGCTTTCCAAGACCATACACATAGGGGGTCTCTAGTTAAATAGATGGTGGATTCACAGCCAAGACTAAACTATGCCAACCTTGACGAAACCAATAAATGATTTCAAAAGATTTCTGAAAGAAGACATTAAAATATAATGCTATATATTAATGCATTTTTGAAAATAAAATTTGGCAATGTATATAAACATACTGTTTTATAATCTGTTGCTTCTTTTATTCCCACCATTTTTATTAATATATATGCAATATATAATGTTCACAATGAAATTGAGTGTTTTGTGCACATATATATCACATCAACTTTACAATTCCTTCCCATTTTTTGGCCCTTCCAAGCCTTTCCCATCCACCTTAACTCCCACTCTTACACCCATTTGGTTCTATAGAATGCCTGTGTCTGGGTTTCCCAAATCAAAGAAACCATGCGATATTTAACACATTTAATCTGCTGCATCTGACTGACTTCACCACTCAAATCACTGCTTTTTACCTCAGCTTCCCACCCCTAGAATGGAATATAGTGGCCAAATCTTCATGCCTTTTCTCTGAGTCCAGCAGAGCCCTTTATTGGGATATTTGCCAAAAGTTCTTTTTTTTTCCTCTATCTTAGTGTGTCTTTGAGATTCTTCAGTATGGCTTTCCCCACCAGTCCACATGAGTAAAGAAAAATAACAGTGTAATTCATAGGGCTAGAAAATGTGAGAAAGAGAAAGAAGTTAAATTTCAAATGCCTTAGCTGGTACTGAAAGGGAAATGATTGTACATTCAAAAGACATTTAGTTTATCATTACATCAGTCAGTTTTCTTAGGCCAGCATTTGTTGTTTTTGAGTTCTTAATAGCAGCCATTCTTACTGATACTAGATGGAACCTCAGTGTTGTTTTAATTGGCATTTTTTCTGATGGCTAAATATGTTAAACATTTTTTCATCTATATATCAGCCATTCAGACTTCTGAGAACTGTTTTTCCACTTCAGATTCTCATTTTCTGTTAGGTCCTTTATTTTTGAGGGTCTACTTTTTTTTCCAGTTCTTTGTATATTCTTGATAATAGTCCTCCGTTCAAGGAGGAGCTGGCAAGTATTTTTTCTCATTCCATGGGTGCCATCTACATTTTGTTGATTGTTTCCTTTGCTGTGCTGAAACTTTTAAATTTGATATAATCCTGGGCTGGAGGAGTGACACAGCGTTTAAAGTGCTTGCCTTGCAAGCATAAGGCCTTGAGTTTGATTCTCCAACACCACATAAATCTGGATATAGTTAGTGGGCATGACTTTAATCCCAGGCAAAAGAATAGCCTGGCCTACATCGTGAGTTCAGGACCAGCCTGGGCTACAGTGCCAGATCCTGACTCAAAAATATGAAATGAAATTTTAAAAATTGTATATAATCCCATGTATTGATTCTTGGTGTTGTCTCTTGTGCTTTGGGTGTTTTATTAAGAAAGTCCTTGCCTATGCCTATGTCTTCAAGGGTTTTGCCTTTTTCTTCCAAAAATTTCAGTATTTCCATTTTAATGTCTAAGTCTTTGATCCATTTTGATTTGATTTTGGTGCATAGTGAAAGTTGTGGGTCTAGTTTCATTCTTCTGCATGGGATTAGCCAGTTTTCCCAGCACCATTTGGTAAAGAGGCTATATTTACGCCAGTGTATTCTTTTGGCCCCTTTGTTGAAGATCAGATGGCTGAAGGTACTTGGAAATGTTGCTGCATCCTCAGTTCTATTTCATTGATCCACCCGAATAATACAATTTTAGAATTACTACTCAAATGTGAGCATTATTACCACAAACTAAGATGAGAAAATTGGATAAAAATTAGCCAGCCAGAATTCCAATTCAGGGTTTACTTGCCCAATTGTAGGTTCAGACATTGATGTCACGTCCTTAGAGTGTAGCAGCCCTCACCTCCCGTGCATGCATGGGCATGACAACCCTACCTCTCTTTCTTCCAAAACCTTTTGTTTGCTTGCCATCTGCTGTACCTTTGCGCCTGGGAAGGCAGCCGCCTGAGCTGGATTAAAGCAGTGTGTCACAGTCCCTAAGGCGGTGATGCTACTAAGGGCATGTTCCCTCTGCTTCTGACAGGACAAAGTTATTTCATGACTCGTTGTCTAATGAGGTGACTTAGTTAAAAATCACATCACTGATAGTGCGTGGCAGTCTGTCTCTGATCTCGCAAGGAGCCGTTCCTAGCCCAGTCATTACTTGGACAGCTACAGGGATGTGTGTGTGCAGTCTTCCCTTGGCCTGATATTGCCTGGGGACACCAGGTTGCTTCTTAACTTCTAGGTGCTGCCCATTTTGGAGAAGCTGGAGTGGCTGTAGACGGGCCCTGATGACCTTCTCTTCTCCCTCATTCCTCCTTTTCTCCTTTCTTTCTTTTTTCTTTTTCTGAGTTTGTTGCCTTGCCACACTGATCAGTACTGGGATGCCATCCTCCGTGGAGCCCCGGGCCAAGAAGCAGTCACCTGCTTGCTGTCCCCGGCGCCCCAGGGATTTGCTTCTGCTGATTTGCCCTCCCCACTCCTCACTGCTGCGTGTGGTAGAGATCAAACACCCTCTGCTGCATTCATTTGAGAGACTGTTACCAGTGGGAAGGTGACCAAACAGGAAATAGAATGAGAGTGGTGACAGTTTTAACGAGCTACTCCTGAGGCAGATTTTATCTGCAGAAACATTAGCTGGGTCGCTGTGGAAGGAACATGCCACACAGGCTTGTGTTTCCAGGCTTAGAGCAGAAGTGCCCCTGCTAGCCCGCAGCACAGCAGTTTCATCCTGAAAAGCAGCAATGTCTATGCCCTCAGGCAGGGCTTTTCCTGGGAAAGACGTTTTTTTGCCCCTGCCGGGCCCCAACAGCAGCCTGTGTGTAGCACTCCTGCAGCGCAGGCTGGGTGCTGGCAGGTGCCAAGGTCAGGCACAGGTTGGCACTACATCAGCACAGCCTCTTGTCTCCTCTGGTTCGACCCTCACCAAGTGTTTTTTCTTGCCACTCCTCAGAATCAAAAGGCTCTGCAGAGAGGGAAAGTCCCTTGGCCTTTTGAATATTGAGGTACTCAGCAGAACCACTTGGCATCCTGTTTGTATACAGCAGGTTTAATTCACTCTCTAATAGATCATTTGGCCTTAGCAGCTGAGCCTCAAACCTGATAATCCTGACGTCAGCACTGAGGCTCAGGTCAGACATCCAGAGGTGCAGCTGGGCCTGACTATTTGAAGGAGGTTTTAGACTTCATTCCCTGGCTGTTTGTCACCTCCCTAAGTCAGGCACTCACATTCCTCACGGTCATCGCAGCCCAGACTGGCAGGTGATGTGGGGAGCAGCGTGGCTAAGGGAGGTTCCTCAAGGAATGCCAGCCCTGCCCTAGAGATGAGGCCAGCGGCACATAGGCGCCTTGGTACTGTTTTAATGGGCGTGTGCTAAGCTGAAGTGACCAGTTGAGAACGTGCAGCTGTCCTGACACACATACAGGCTCTGCTCTTTTTCTTATAGAGGCAGCTGATAGGGACAAGAGTCACTCCTCCCACAGGCTGGCCATGGCCCTGCGTCATGGATCTGAAGTGTCTCTGGCCATCTACAAGTACATTACGTCCCCTTTTTATTGGCTGTTATTAGCTATTATTATTGACGCTTACACCACTGATCATTGCAAGTTGAGGTTTCAGATTAAAAGTTCATCTTGGGCAGGATTAGGGCTATATTTGGAAATGACTTTAGGGCAGAATCTACCTGCCTGCCAGCCACGCGTTGCCTTTTTTTCTGAAGTAGTTATTCCTATTTTAGTCTTTAAAAATACAGACCTTTGTGACCAGATTATGACTGCAGAAGCTATAAACTATCTGAGTTCTTAATAAACCTTCTCTCTTTTTTGTCTTTTAAAGAAACTGATTTTTGGTTTTCTAGAATGATACGTCAAAGGCTCTAGTCAGTGAATCCCTATAATACAGCTTGCTAAAGTTTGGATGTGGAATGAGCCATTGTTTCAGGCTTGGCCTCCCACCTATCCAGTGCATCGGAAGGTAGCAGAAGCCTTTAGGAGATGGGGAACTTGTTGGAGGAAGTTAGGTCATGGGGATATGTCTGTGGAGAACATATGGGGACCCCAGTGCCTTCCTGTTTTTCTTGTATACTTCTGGGTGTCACGAGGTAAGCGGTCTCCCCTACCTAGCCCTCCTACCTTGTGTAATGTGTTGCTGCAAATCTAAAGGAACAGGGCCAAAGTGTTGATGGGCTAGAACCATAAGCCAGAGTAAACCTTTTTTCCTTTTAAGTTACTTATCTCAGTGATAGCAAGCTGACAATACAGAGCTCAAAAATCTATTTTATGTATTTTACTTGTATTGATTGTCCCAGTTCAGATGTGGAGGTTTGGGAAGAGGGTGGCCTATGGTCATTGATATCAGAGCATCAATGTCTAGTTTGCCCTAAGAACTTTCTTGTTTTTCTTGCTGGTAGAAAAACTTTTTTTCTTTTTTCTTTTGTTTTTTATTTTTTATTTTTTTGTTGGCTGCTAGCGTCCAAACTCAGCACCTTGTACATTCCAGGCAAGTCCCCTGTCACTGTGATACACCCCAGCTCAAGGAATTTTTCTAGTTGTTTCCAGGTTAGGGGATATGTATGCATGAGTATGGCTTCCTTTGGGGTAAGCAGGCTCGGTTGTGTTTTGTGGCGACCTTTGGAAGAGACCCCTGAGGGTGCAGCCTATGTGGGTATTTTGTTGATTGGGGAAGGTTTTTTGTCCCTGGATATGCTGTATATTTATTTTTCTGAACTCTTCGTAGTCCCCACATTTGCTGTCATCAGAAATATCTTGCATTTGGCCAAAATGAAAAACAGAACATGCAGGAAGACCTGAGACTTTGAATTGCCTTGCCAGAAACTCAAAATCATTTTTTAAGGTTTGGGGAATTTTAGCAAACAACTTTGAAATGAAACTTTACTAGTTAGAGGAAATAAAGAAAATATCTTTGCGATCCTAATTCTAAGTGAAATCAGTAACATGATATATGAAGACCCTGTATGTTTTTCAGAGTTTACTGTATTTTTAGTTAGGTGTTCATATCTTTCTGTTCAGGACATAAGTCTTACTAACTCAATACCATGGGCCTTTTTCATGAATGCTTTTGGAACTCACCAGTACTCTGTTTGTTACTTTCCAGTTAGCATCTTCCAGGGACCATGATTACCGCTTTCCACATCATTTGTTCCTTCTTGTTGCATGGTGGTCCTCAGGTGCAGCCTGAGGGTGATCCCTGCCCAGCGCTCTTTGGACAGGTTTGTTACTCCAGTAGAGAGGCACCTGCACCCCACCTCGTGATGGTGGCTTTCTTCTGCCAGAATGCTAGGGAGGAATTCCCCAGTCTGTCTCACATTAGTGGTCCTTGCTTGTCTGTAATTTTTTAAAATTGGCCTTTTGAGACAGGGCCTTGCTATAGCCTAGGCTAGCCTCAAGTTCACGATTCTTCTGCTTCAGCCTCCAAGTGCAGGGGACTAGATGTGCACCAGCACGTCTAGCTCCGGCTGTTTCTTTCCAGTGGGAATTATAGTGCTCAGGCCTGGTTTACACTGCAGCAATCTACTAAAAGGTTAATGAGCTGTTCTTTGTAAGACATTTTTAGACCCTTAGATGAAAGATGTACCCTCACCACAGCAAGGCGTAGTAGTGGGAGCCCAGCCAAGTAAGAGGCTTTATGCAACCTTGGGACATGGGTGGTTGGTCATTTCACTTAACTATAAGGTAGTGTTACTGCTGTTACTTTTATCTGTAAACGGGGTGATTGTGCAAAGTTGAAGTTGGCACAACAGCATGAAAGAAGAACACTGAGAAAATTTCCAAGTAGCATGTATTTACTGTTCCTCTCCGCAAGTCTGTTTACTATCCCTGGATTTCAAAATTCCAACCACACACGTGAAACTAACAGCATCCTTTCGTAAGAAATGGAGCCTAATACATCCTCTGAATACTTGCATTAATTGAGCCACTTGTACTTTTTTTGGTTGCACTAAATATAGAAGTTAGTTTAATACATATATATATCAAGAATGACTAGTACATTACATAAGAGGCATTTGAAAAATTTACTTATTTTTAGAATTTTCTAGGGCCTGGAGTTGGAACCCAGGGCTTCGTGCATACTAGGCTGTCATGCTGTGTCACATTGAGCTACTCTCTCACCCTTTCATGCATTTGAACCCTTATTTTGTGTTTTAAAACTCAGTTTTCTCTTATCACATTCTTACTGGGACCATATAGTTCACCAAAGCCACTCAGCCTGAGAAACAGGTTTCTACAGAAGAGGGATCTCTGGGGATCTTAGATTCAAGAGCTCAAACAAGCCCTGCTTGGGAACCAGTAGGCAGGGATCCCGGTCAGGTGTGCCATGCTGCATTTGGGGCTTGGCTTTGCACTCGCTTTCCAAGCTTAAGGTCACCGATAGGCAGAGGCCCCTTTCCCCCTTCCTTCCCACCTGCATCTGAGATTTCCAGTCTCCTTGTGTAACCTCTTTGCATTTGGAGTTGTTTTTGGTCTTTGATGGTTGTACCACCAACCGTGGGAAGAAGGAGCAGAAGATCTGAAATCAATGTGAGGAGAAATGACCACAGTTAGCCACTAAATCTCACCATTTGTTTTCTTTCAATGTAGACCACTTCAGTGCTAGTAATCAGTAGCTCCCGCTGTGCTCTGTCAAGGAGACAAACAGTGCAGACTCACGAAGGAGGCCTCGACACAGGGCCGAGCCACGGACAGCGGGTCTCCTCTTGCCTCAGCTCTGCCCCAGAGCCTTTCATCCCAGTGGCCCTCAGGTCTGTCTTTACTTGACAGGAAAAGTTGAATTTTCAAAGGCTGCTTTGAGTACCTAATGAAGGATGTCAGCCCCATGCTTTACTGTTGTCAGAGGCCACACCGCGGTCAGACGTCCAAGCCAGCACTGACTACTGACTGGAGATACCACAGATACTGGCAGTCTTCAATACTGTTTTATTTACTCATCAGATATTTATAGTTTTGTATAGCTGTTCATTGTTATGTTTGCTTATAGTAGGTGTTTTCTTTTCTTTTTTTTTTTTTTTTTTTGAAATGATGGCTCCCCATAACAGTAGAGCTGTGTGTGTCAGGTAAAGGAAATGTTTCCAGAAAGAAAGTGGTTTAGGTTTCAAAATCCCCAAGGAGATTGTTATAAAGCAACAGACAGGAGAAAAACTCAACATGAATACCTTGACCAGATTCTATTTTAATTCAATTTTTCTCTGTTAAATCTGTTTTTTTTTTCTGAATAGTAGAATACTGTTCTTTGCGAACTACTTCAGGTTGAAGAAGCAACTACATTTCTTATTTCTTGTTTTAAATGTGTAGTTTAAGTGTTTTCCTCTTTCCCCGTTCAGGTACCTAATTAAGTGGTTATTTAGTTGATTTGTGCTTGTTTTCGTCTAGAATTCAATTAAAATGCTACTTGCTGAGTAGGAGCCATCTGACTCATAAGCCTGGTCCTAAGAGGAGGTGGCGGCAAGAGGAGGGACTGCAGCCTGCGGGAGCTAGGTCAGTGCTCCTCGCAGGGCCTCAGTAGGCCATTTCAGTGGAAACTACCCAAAGTAAGGAGCCGGAGAGCTTGGATTTTAGGCAAGGCATAGTGTCGCAGGCCTGTAATCTCAGCACTTTGAGAGGCTGAGGTAGGAAGATCGCAAGTTTACACCCGGTCTAGGGAACTTAGCGAGATCCTGTCTCAAAATGAAGCTCCATGTCAAGACCTTGGGTTCAGTCTCCAGTGCAGCAGTCAAAAGGAATGGGGCTCAGATTCCCGGGTCGGGTTGCTTGGGTGAATCTGTTTTCCACCCCACTTGGTAGGAAAGATTTCTCTTCCACTGCTAGGTTCAAGGGTTAGGCCCCTGTAACAAAAGTAGATTAATAGGAGAAAAGATACAAGTTTGTTTGGATTTTACATAACACAAGAGCCTTCAGAAATGAAGACCCAGATAGGTAAACTTTCGTGTTTTTATACTTCTGTTTGATGGAGAGTGGGCAGCCATGGAGAAATGTAACTGGAGAGCAAAGAAGTGGGATATGGTAGTACTCACTGGGGAGAGAGTTTGTTGGAGGAGTCCCTCCCCACGAAGGTTTGAGTCTTTAGTCTGCTGAGATGAATGAGCCGTAGCAATTAACAAGAGAAAAGGTGTACACATTTATTAATATTCTCATGTGCATGGGAGCCAGGCAGTGTACGAACCACAAAGGCAGGTGCTTGGAGCTTTGGCACTCTCCTCATAGCAGGATGGGCCCCCATGGGAAGGGATGAAGGCTTATAAATGCTTCCCTTTGGAGAGGGACTAGGACTGGGGAGCAGAGGTCCTCCGGGCTCTGGGGCAGGTGGGCGGAACTGTGCTGCACACAGAAGTGTGCTTCCTGTGGTAACCAGTCACTGCAGCTGCCTGCAGCAGGTGAAAAGTCTGTACAGCTGGGCAGAGGAGGCCTTCAGCCTCTTCTCTGGGGTATATGATGAACTTCCCAGGGCAGTTTAGGACAGTTGCATTTCTTTTGCAAGAAGTTTTCTCAGTCAGATTAGGGAGCATCAGAGAGAAGCAAGAGGCAGCCTGAGAGGCCTTGATTCCTTTTTGTGTGTGTGTGATGGTGGTGCTGGGGATAGTACCCAGGGCCTACATCACCAGCCCATTCCAGCCCATTTTTTGGTTTTAATTTGGAATCAGGGTGTCACTAAGATACTCAGGCTGGACTCAGACTTGTGATCCTTCTGCTTTAGCCACCCAGATGTCTTAGATTCCAGGCCCATGCCACAGGGCACTGCACAGGTCTTGATCCTGAGACAGCTCCAGTGGCTTCCAGTTGCCTTTAATGGGACGCACCTGGCATTCCAGAGCATCCCACTTTGAGCCCCAGCATTCCCAAAGCCTGTTTGCTCAGCCTCTTTTCTGTGTTCTGTGTCCTCACAGAAAAGCACGTTCATTTTCTCTGGGAAGAGATGAAGGCCACCTAGCACTTATCTCATGGCAGAGGGCAGTGGGAGGCCAGAGAAGCCGCCTGGCTTCTGCCATTCTTTCTGAAGCCGCTGTGTGGTAGCGAAGGCTGGCCCTTCCTGACCCCATCAGTGTGCCATGTACTTTGGGTGAGTTACTTCTGCCTTCCAGACCTGGGGATTAACTATAAAATAGCACCTGTTTCTTGGGGTTGTGAGGCTGTGGTCAGATAGAACCTTCAGCGTAATGCCTGGCACCCATGCTAGCTCAATAAATGTTGTCTCTTACAATCTTTATTAGTGTGGTTGTTAGTACTAATAAATTTTTATGGTTCTTCATGACCTTTTAATATGTAGTAGTTTTGGCATTGAGACACTTGTTTTCAAAATCTTGTTAGGTACATGTGAGTTTATAAAAATTTAAATTTAAATTGGCGTGTAAACATCCTCATAAGGAAAATCAGAAGACAAATGACAGAAAAATATATTTGCAAATTATAACAGAAGCAAAAGGTTCATTTCTCTATTACATAAATAACTGCAACTCAATTTTTTTTTAAAAAAAGAGCAGTTATCTTGCTCTTTATGGTGATGTATTTTCACTGAACATGCTGCAGATTCCATGTCTTTAATGCATATTCTTTTTTTTGTGGTGGTGGCAGTGGGACTGGGAATGAGCCCACAGCCTCCACACTGTGCTGCATCCCCAGCCATTTTTTGATTTTTAGACAGGGTCCCACCAAGTTGCTATACCTGCAGCCTTAGCCCCCCCCCCCTCGCCCAAGCACTGGAATTCCAGGTCTGCACCACTGAGTCCCAGCATAATCCTTATTCTTAGCCAATCGGGAAGATCATAGGTTAGAGAAGGGCTTAGAGGCGCATACAGCTAGAGATACAACCACAGTGGAGAAACAGATCCGAATTTCATTTCTCTCATGCATATAAATAGCCCCTGCTGTCACTGTGAGCGGCCCCGCCCACCTCCATTACCCCGCTGCCCTCCTCTCCTTGTGCCGAGGTCCCGGCAGCTGCATGCTTGGTTCCTGGTATTGCACTTTTGTGCCAGCACTGGCACTATGTAGTCAGTCAGGAGACGTGACCATGTGCCCACGGCTGCGTGGCGACCACGGTCTCGTCACCTTTCTCTTTCTTGGGCAGCACACATCAGCAACTTCCCTAAAACCTGCATTCCTTGTACGAGAAGGAAGCCTGACCTCCAATGCCCACTTAGTCCCTTCCCCCACTTAGGGTGTTCCTGCTGTGCCCTTCAGGGCCCCTCCAAACATCTAAGCAGTCCTCGCAGCCTGCCCGCCTGCCCATCTCTGCCTTTTGCTTCCCCTACCTCCATCTTGTATTTGCCAACAGCACGCACATTCCTGTCACCTCCGGATGGCTGTCCTAGGGCCCAGCCCAAGGAAAAGTATACAGATGACAAATTAAAGCACTCAGTGACTGTTGACAGGGTGAGCACACCTGTGTCCTCAGCATTCCTTTCTCCTGACATACACTGCTCTCACCCCCGAGACCTGAGACACAGGGCCGCGTCACCAGCCTCTGTAGGAAGGGGTCTAAGAGCAGGTGCCCAGTGACCTGCCGCACCACGCACTGCTCTAGCAAGGGTACCTGGGCCGCAGATGGGGCTTGAAGTATTGTAAAGGGCTACTTGGGGTGTCCGTGGCTCACTACAATCCTTGGGTCTAAGTTGTTTTTTTCTATGTCAACTGGCAGGCTGGCTTTGAAGTCGTTCGTGAACCTCTTGCCTCAGCCTCCCAAGTACTAGAATTGTAGGCGTGTGCCACCAGGCCCAGCTTTTCAAATTCTTCCTTAGAACTGAGTCATATCACCCACCTGTAGACTAGAGGTAACGCTGTTTTGGTAAACCCTGTTCAGGTATTCCCTGGTGGGAACTTTTAAATCAGACCTTCAGATCTAGCCTGGACAAAGGGATGGCATTGTTTTCACATTTCAGATATGTCGGTGTGCATGGACACAACAGTAGTTTCAGTTGTCATATTGTCTAGCAAATATTTATTGATCATGGACAGTCTGCTAAAAGTTACAGCATCAGAATTCTGCTCTTGGCTCTGCAGGCTTCCATTTAGATGAGTCACTGAAAATAATTGATAGACCTGAAAGGCTTAACACTAAAAATATAACAATGACTAAACAATAAAATAACTGAAAAACCTTGTTTCTAAGTCATATGCTATGAAATCATCACAGACATTCAGAGAGAGCAGGAACAGAGGTAGGAAAGGACAAGTGTGAAGACTGGCAAGGCACTAGGGACTTTGGGATGAGGAAGCCATTGATGTGATGCTGTCACACGGGATGAGAGACAGCGGCAACCTAGGGAGATGATGTGATAAGTAGGTCAAGGAGAGGTTTTTTTTTTTTTTTTTTTTTTTTTGTACTGGCAATCAAATCCAGGGACTTTACATAAGCTGAATCCCTGGCCCTTTTGTTGTTTGGTTTTGTTTTTTGTCTTTGAAACAGGGTCTCAGGGCTGGAGGAATGGCTCAGCAGTTAAAGCATTTGCCTAACAAGTTCTATGTCAAGCGTTAAGTACTGGAATTCGATTCTCCAACACCACATAAGCTGGGCGTGGTGGCGCACGCCTGTAATCCCAGCACTTGGAAGGCTGAGGCAGGAGGATTGCCATAGGTCCAAGGCCAGCCTGGGCTCCATAGTGAGTTCAGAACCAGCCCCGGGCCCTAGAGCAAGAGCCTGTCTCAAAAAAAGAAAAGGAAAGGAAAAGGAAAAAGAAAAGAAAACAAACAGGGTCTCCCTAAGTTTGCCCAGGGTGGGCTTGGTCTTGCAGTCTTCCTGCTTCAGCCTCCCAGAGTGTGAGGATTAACAGGTGTACAGCCTGGCCCACCTGTAGAGCAGCGATTCTTAAAGACATTAGGAATTCCCTCTTTTCAGGAGCATTGTACAACCTATAAGGCCTTTTCACTTCCTCCTGTCTACGCTGCCACTCACAGGGCCAGTACGTAAGTGGCATCCTCCGCGGCTGCCGTGGGCCAGGTGTACGTGAAGAGCCTGGCTTCAGCCTGCCTTGCGCAGCCCGCACCGGCCTGTGTGTGGTGTGGGAATGTATGTTCTTCTCGTAATGTTTGGGATTTCAGTGATACTGCATTGAAATCACATCCAGAAGACTTCAGGTCACCATGCTTGCCATTTCACCATGAAGAAAGGGGGACACTGGCAGTCCGTGCGTTCTGGAGGCCACCCACACAACACATAGTGAAGTCACAGGTGTTTTCTAGATCTTTGCCGTGACATCTTCATTACTTGGAAGCTTGGCAGACAGAAGGCAGTGGAAGACGCACCGGCTGCCAGTCCTGCAACACCAGCTCGTGGAGTGCCCTTGTAGTTGTCGTCTGGTCCTTTGTTGCCTCCTTGGGTGTGGCGTTTGTGTACTGAGGAGGCTTCAGTTCTCAAAGCCGCAAATCTGCCAGTTTCATTGACGCAGCTTTCACTTCGAATTAGCATTCAGCAAAGGGGAACAGGCAACGGTTGGGGCTGGATTCCCTTACAGGAAGGGCGGGTATGGGTTGAACAGGCTGCCGAAGCCAGGAGAAGTCAGATGTGTCCATCAGCGCAGCAGCAGAGCGACAGGGCAGTACAGACATGGACTCTAATGGATCCGTGGGGTCTGGTGCATGTCACAGTGAAGAGTCAATATTTTCTGGGCTTTTAATGAACCTCAGGCATTTCTAGGCGAGGTGGGAGGTGGCGTGACAATAACTGAAGAGCCAGAGTGCTGAGGCCCTGCCGCTCAGTCCCCCTCAGGCTTGGCTGGGACAGTGACAGAAAGTCTTCCTTACAGATGAGGCTGTGACACAGCAGTAGAGTGTGTTCTTAGCACACAAGGCTCTGGGATCTGTTCCTACTACTAAAACACTGAATGAATGAGTGCACGAAGGAATGAATGGAAGGCTTTCTTGGAGTCTTGCTGACTTTATAAGACAGAGTAGTTCCTGATCCTCACAGAAGCAGGTGGCCTTTGATCTTTGACACTCCTCCTCCACGCAGTCCCCTTCATCTTCCCAGGATGCACTCGGAAGCCCTTTTGGCTTCTGCCTCATAAATGTTTTGATCCCAAGGTTGGGTAATCTTAGCACATGGCTTCCTGCCTGCCCTCCCTCTGCTATTTTGAAAGCATTTAGAAAATGGAAGAGTGTCGTGGAGGTGAGGCATTCTATTTTAGGAAGCTGGTGGGAATCCTCATCTTTTTTGAGACAGGGTCTTGCTGTGACGTTCAAGCTGGTCCTGAACTCACTGTGTAGCCCAGGCTGGCTTTAAATGCACAGCAATCCTCCTGCCTCTGCCTCCTGAGTGTGAGCTCACAGATGTGCACCACCACACCTACCTTATATGGTGTTGGAGAATCGAACTCAGGGCCTTGCACTTGCTAGGCAACTGCTGTAACTACTGTGCTATTCCTCCAGCTCTGAATCCCTGTCTAATTAAAGGCTTTTGATAACGTATTATCATTCGCACTTGTTGTGCCATCCAGCAGAAATGTCCCTCGTTGAGTTGGCTAACCCTTTTCTGTGTGCGTTTCTCCTGGTCAGTGCTGCTAAGAAATGCCTGACAAGGGAGAGGAATGTGTTGCATCAAGTTGTAACAAAATAGGGTACTCATAGGTTCAACCAGGAGTCGGAAGCAGATTTGTAAGGAGCAGGACCACAGGCCTGTGATCCTGGAATTCTGAGAGGCTGAGGCAGGAGGATCACAAATTCAAGCCCAGCCTAGGCAACTTAGTTAGCAGTTTAGCGAGACCCTGTAGTTCAAATATGAAAGTTCATAAATCAAAAATGAAAATGGGCTGGGGATATAGCCCAGTGTGAAGGACCAGAGTTCAGTCTCCAGTACAGCAAAAAAAAGGGAAAGAATTTATTTTGTTTTTTTCAGGTTCAGTCCAAGCTTGGCCCCAGGACGCTTGTTAGCAGTTCTTGGTCCTGTCTCCTCAACAGACAGCATTTTGGATCTGCCTTTCCGGGCCTCTCTCTCGTGCGTTTGCCAGGGGAATCTTTAATCAGAGGAAAGAACTGGCTGTTCTCTTCTCACGCCAGCCCCCATGGCACCTCCCTAGGGTCATTATTCAGAATAAACATGAGGAGAAAGACAGGAGAGGTTGGGTGGGATTGATGTGGCTTGGTACTTTTACAGGAGAGGCCCTGCCGCTTATTGTTTTCACCTGGAATTCTCCACAGATGTTCACTCTGTGTTTCCCGTTCTTCCTTTTCAGTTGTTTGAGAACTTCTACTTTGGCTCCCTGAAGCTGAATTCCATCCACATCTCTCAGAGGTTCACAGTGGACAGCTTCGGAAACTATGCCTCCTGCGGGCACGTGGACTTCTCCTGAGCTGGACCTCGGAGGGCGGGACAGGACGGAGCAGCCTCCCCAGGTGCTCAGGTGGGGGTGTTTGTAAGTGCTGGGAGGGAATTAGGGGACCCGGGTGGGATGTTCCTATATGATTCTCCCATGCCTCTGGTGGCAGACCCAAATGTCAGCCAGGAGGGTTGTTAGGGCACCAGAAAAGTATATCCCTATCACTCTTGGCTTGGTCTACTTTTTTATTTCAATCTTTTTTTTTTCATGATAAAATACACATAACATATGATCTGTTGTCATAGCTTGTTTGTGTGGGGGTAGTCAGGACTGAGCCCAGGGCTTTGCTCATGTTAGGCAAGCATCCTCTCACTGAGATACACCCCCAACCCTTTTATTTTTATATTAAGAACGGATCTTACCCAGGCTTGCCTTGAACTTCCAATCCTCCTGCCTCGGTCTCCTAAGTAGCTGGGACTAAAAATTGTAAAAAGTAGGTGGGATTCTAGGTATAGACCACCACACTCAGGTCATCTTAACCATTTTTAGAGTTAATTCAGTGAAATGAAATATATGTATTCTGTTGTGCACCATGACCACCATTCCTCTATGTCTTGCACCTTACAAAACTTGAAGTTTTGTGCCCATGACATAGTAACTCCCCATCCCCACTCCTCTCAGCCCCTGTGCTGTCTAGCTAACAGCGTCATTACTCATGCGAGTGGAATCCCAGTGTTTGTCTCTGTGTGACTTCTTTCACTTAGCATACCGCTGTCACGGACCTGCTGCAGGCCAGGTGGCAGGCTTTCCTTCTTTCTAAGGGCACGCATGGTTCCGTTGTATGCGTGCACTGCCTGCTGTACGCTTGCTCGCCCACACCGCACACGGGTTGATTCCACATCTCAGTGAACTGTTCTGGTGTGACTACCAGCTGTGCGCATACTTCTGTGAGATCCTGCTTTCAATTCCTTTTGCTGGCCCCGATTTTATCTTTAGCAAAATAACTTAAAGTTACCAAGCATTTATGTGACCATTACGTAACAGTCACTCTGCTTGGCCTGTCCACTCCCTCCTCACGTTGGTCCTGGAAATGTCCTTGGGCTCTGCTCCCACCCACCTCTTGCCTGGCTTCCCTGCACCCTTCAAGCTCTTTTCTGTTTACTTCGCAGGGTAGCAACAAAGAAGCAGTGACATCAGCTGTGACATCAGTGGGACTGTGCTGAAGGTTCTGGAAGGCCGTGAGCAGCACTGGCCCTCAACCCCTCGGGAGAGCACAGGGGATGCTCCTGCGTGGCTTCACACTGTTGCGCCAGCGTGCCAGCCTCGGGGTGCTGCAGGGAGTGCCAGTACACCGCCCCTCCTCCTTGCCTTTCTCATTCCCTTATTCCCAGCTCTTTAAGCTTGCTGCACACCTTGCAGTAAGGCTGCCCAGTCGTGAGCATTGTGCGTGACACTCAGAGGTCAGTGAGCAGGACCGCACAGATCACCTATGAATAAATACATTTCCACAGTCACTGTTTTCTACTCATATCATACCATAGTTTTCCTTCATCTGAGCCCCTGTGTATGGAACACAGCGTTGCCAACACTTTCGAGGCCTTGGCGAACCTGCACCATCCGTGCAGGACTTGCATTTTGGCACCCACAGGGCTAGTTGTTCTCGAAAGGCCTCCCCTTCCTACTGGTGGTGCGCACTTTCTTTTTCTTAAGTTGAAATCTCACCTCACCATGGACTGTCTGGTGGGACATGAGAACCATTACATCCAAGAATGGTCCTGAGTTGTGACTAGCCCTGTGCTTAGCATTCCTTTCACAAGCTACCACATAGCCGTGGCCAGGTTAAAGATGCTCTCTATGGGTGCCACAGATGTATAACTGAGGTTTGCCAGACATTTAAAAAGAGAAAAAGAATTTTGTCTTTGGAAAATGTAACATTATATATTGAGTGCAACATTCTTAATAGAACTACCAATTTTTAAATTTAGAATCCAGAGGTTACTATGCCCAATGAATGTGAATATATATTTTTTTCTTTCTTTTTTTGGGGACTACTGGGGGGATCAGATTCAGGTCCTTCACCCTGAGCTATATCCACAGCCCCTTTTAATTGTTTATTTCAGACAAGTTCTTGCTAAGCTGCAACTCTCTCAGGCTGGGCTTGAACTTGCGATCCTCCTGTCTCAGCTTCCCGAAGTGCTAGGATCATAGGCCTGCGTCACTAGGTACAACTACTTTATTGTTAAGTACTTTTCACAAGTTATCTGTTTCACCCATTCTCTCACAAAGAGTAACTGTCGTTTCCAGAGGCTCTGTGACATGTGACATTGTTAGTCTTGGTGGTGCATGGAATATGTGCTTGTATATTTTTGTGATTTCTTAAATTTTTATATTTTGGTAGCTGTTAGTAGAACTGGAAAAAATTTTAATTCATCTTTTAAATTTTTCTTCTGAAAATCTGAAGGAAATAAAGTTCTAGCTGCTGTTATAGAAGGGGGAGTAGCAAGGACTTCTGATGTACTGATAGAATTTTGATGAAAAAAAAAAACAGTGGTAGAAAGCAGGTACTTTTTAGTTAACCAAAAATGATTTTTCCCCTCAGGTCCTGGGGCTGAGGGTTTGTAGTTCAGTGGTAGAGTATGTGATTAGCTCCTGCAAATCCCAGAGTTTGGTCCCAGCAACAACAAAAAAAAAAAAAAAAAAAAAAAAATGATTCAAGGTCTCCTCTCCAAGTTGTAGTGGGTAAACATTCGTTCCTGTGTTTCCGATCATCTGTCCCTTGCTGGTGCCACATGGCAGTTCATTCTGCACTGAAATAGTTCATTGCATCTTGAAGTCTCCGGCCAGTTTGTAAGACACTGCCATCCCCGCCATCTATCATCCTCAGTTCCTTTGAGTAGGGAGGCTGGTGGGGAGGGAACTCTAACTAGTACTGTTTCCTAAAACCTTTCCCAGTAATACAAAAACCTTTGTGATGGAAAATAAATTTGATTTTGTTTTGGGTGGGGCACAGTGAGTTACCCCATACAGATCTTCCTTAGAGTGATTGTGTTTCAGTTGAAACAGAAGCCAGCGTGACCCTGTTGTGGACCTACCCTTCACCTTGCTTGGCACTCCTTACCTGAGCTGCGTGGGGTGGGTGGGGGGGGGGCGGTGCGGTGGCAGCAGAGGTACACGGAGTCAGCAAAGCATCTCTCGGTGGCTGCCACCTCGATGCTGTGCAAGTGTGATGTCACGGAACACGGCTGGGGTGGGGAGGGTTGCCACTGTTGGGCTTTATTAATAGTTTTTTCTTTGAAAATTTGTTTATTCATTGAGACAAAGTCTTTCTGTGTGGTGCAGGCTGGTCCTAATCTCACTTTGTAACCCAGACTGGCCTGGAGCTCATGGCAGTCCCCCTGCCTCAGCCTCCCAAGTGCTGAGACTGCAGGTACGTGCTACCTGACTGAGCTAATTTTTATGTGATACTGGAGAATCAAACCCAGGGCCTTGCGCTTGCTTGCTTTAACTACAGAGCTATGCCCCCGTCCTAAAATATTCTTTCAAAACAAAGATAGGTTTACTTTGTGGAAAACTACCCATCCATATGCTTTATGCCCTGTGCTTTTGTCAGTGTCTGTGAACTTTTATTTAAATACTTATTTTTTAAAAAGTACTTCTCCTTTGACCTTGAATACCCAGTATGATACCCAGTATGAAAAATAAGTTGACTTTTCACAAATAGCAACAGCTAAGAGTAGTGGAATGTGTCCGTGAGGCCTTTGTGTGTAACCCCAATCTTTATAACAATCCACTTAACCTAGTTTAATGATCATCTTCATTTTACTAATTGAGGCTTAACAAATTTAAGAAATTTGTCCAGAGCCACACAGCTTTTTCTGCAGTTCTCAAGTCTGGTCTCTGGACCCCTGAGCGTCCCCAGAACCTGTTTAAGGACAGAGTCTGAACATTTTCCCCAAAATACCAATGTGTTATTTTTCCTTTCCATCCTCCTCCAGGGGCCATGTGATGTAGGGCCATCACTCAGGTGGCTTATGGAACCTGCACGTGTGTAATGTTGAGTTTTATAGAACTGTGTGTTTTGCTAGGTTTAAGGTATAGTTGTGGGTCGGTGCGTTTTCAGTGATAACTCGGTTGGTCCCACTGCTCACTGGTTTTGCTAGCTTCGTTATGCCTCTTGGGCGCTAATGCTGAAGCCTGTACCCACATACTCAGGGTGTGACTGGACTTGGACATGAGCCTCTGCAGAAGTGCATAAATTAAAATGACGGCTCAGAGGGCCCTAATCCAATCTGGCTGGAGTATTTATTTATTGGAACTGAGGACTGAACCCAGGGCCTTTGCACTGAATTATGTCCCCAACCCATTTTTATTTTTGATTTTTGAAACAGAGAAACAGGGTCTTTTTAAGTTGCCCAGGTTTGAACTTGTGGTCCTCCTGCCTGAGCCTCCCAGTGCCAGGATCACAAGCGTGTGCCACCACACCTATCTTGGAATCTGTTATAAGAAGAGGAAATTTGAACCCAGGTCTAAGGCACGGACAGAGGAAGGGCCATGTGAGGACACAATGAGATGGTGATCATCTGTAAACCAAGAAGAGACCCATCCTCCTAACTCTTGGGTCTTGAATGTGTGTCCTCCAGAACTGTGAGGAAGAAGATTTCAGTTGCAAAAGCCACCTAGCCTGGCAAAGTCTGTATGGCAGACCCAGCAGCTTCTGCTGTACTGCCGAAGCTTATCTAACAATCAGCCTTCTCTCCTGAGCCAGACGTTGTAGACATTTGTGAAAATGTGAACTAGTGCCACTGTGTAATTTGGGGCGGGGGCATGTTTGTTTCTTACAAAACATAGTATGTTGTTAATATGAAATAGGTACTTTAAAAAATCAATTACTTTTTTAGCCAGCCCTGGTGGTGCAGGCAGTCCTTAACCATGCAGTCCTCCTGCCTCAGCCTCCTTAGGAGCTGCTGTACGCATCACCCTGCCCAGCTTATAGACAGATGCACTTTTCAGTTTAACTAGTTGTTTCCTAAATAATAGATATGCAGTTGGTGACTGATACTGGGAGCAATTCTCTGCTAAAGGTCTTTATTATCATGTTTGTAGGGTCATCTAGAAATGAGATTAAATGGTTTTCAAAATGTAATTAAATTTAGATTTCTTATTAAAACCTAAAATTCCTTTTCTCCATTTTGTACTGCCAGATATTAAGTGCAAACAAAAAAAGCACATGAATACATGTTCCACTTAACAAATATACCCAGAAGCCCCTCTTGTCGGGCTCCATTGGCACGAAAACACTCCATCTGCCAATATTTCACTCAAAGTCAGGAAAACTTTTTTTCTATAAAGTAGGATTATTGGCCAGTTTCTACAGCTCTTATACCTGCCATCTGGAAATGTGGCTTCTGCCTAAACCACCGTACCTTGGGCATGGCTAACAGGCTGGGCTGTGGAGGTTTTTGCTGCACAAGGTGAATACTGACCCTACTGAACCTGCAGCAGGCTGAGGGGTGGGGGGTGGTGCTCAGTGAGGAGCAGCCTGGAGCAGGTTCGGCTCACCTTGGTCGTGTGGGTGTGCAGACATCTGTCAGCTCTTTGTGTCACTTTCACTGGGTGACTCTGGAACTCCTGCAGAACAGGGGCTTCCTGGTGACACTGGAACTGGGCGCTCTGCTACCTGGGCTCCACCTCCACCATGATTTGGACACATGTAATTAGCTTCGCTAGAAGACTAGGACTGAGAGGCTGGCTGGAGGGACAACTCAGAAGTTAAAATATTTGCCTAGCAGTCTCAAGGCCCTGAGTTCGATTCCCCAGCACCACATAAACTGGGCATGGTGGCATACACCTGTAGTAATCCCAGCACTCGGGATGCTGAGGCAGGAGGATTGCCGTATGGGGCAAGACCCTGTCTCAAAAAAAAAAATCTAGAAAGATGGCAAAATTTGGTAAATCTTTGGAACCATGGAAGATCAGAGCCTTCTCTTTCAACTTGAGAGAAGTAACATTTATTATTAAATCTCTGCAGCATCTTTGTGAGTCAGGCCCAGTGGCACAGCCCTGTAATCCCAGAACTCAGAGAACCTGAAACAGGAGGATCACAAGTTTGAACCCAGCCTGATAACTTGGCAAATCAGCAAGACTATTTCCAATAAACAAGAAAAAGGAGCCAGGGCTATCCTCGGCGTGCAGGCTGTGGCTTTGAACCTCAGTACCTCAGAAACAACCACGAAATGCTTGTCTATGATTTTGCTCCAGTTTCAAGACAGCCTTATAGGATAGGCAGTATGGCCATGAATTCATAGATAGAAAGCAGGATTCTCCCACCTGGCCCACATGACCACGAGCTGCGCGCCTCACAGTGCATCTGTCCCCTGGCGAGACTGCTGCTTCCACCATGAGGAAGAGACATCGTGACCGGCCTGCTGCTGCTGCAGTGCCACCAAGCCCAACTGCGAAGGACACAAGAAAACCAGGAAAGGGAGCTATTGTTGCTGGCTTCCACGGGGCCCCACCCAAGCTTCTGTGGCATTCAGAGTCCTCAGGCTGTCAGGGTTCTAGGTGACTGGGAACTTTGTAACCTGTGGGGTTTCCTTCTGATTAAGATCATGTTTTTCATTGCCTTTGGTGTTTGTTTTAGATCCCAGGAGCCAAGGCCTTTATGAAAACACAATCCGGGCTTGGCTCCTGACAGTTCAGTATGCTTTGTCCAGGCATTATCTGTTTCCCTTTCACTAGGTTTGCAAAGTAAACCTCACCCCATTTTGCCCTGATCCTCGGCCTGACCCGCTGGCGCGTCCCAGTATTTCTCCAGGTAATGGCGGAGGGCGAACACCTCCGGACAGAACCAGCCCCCTGCAGTGTGTCACAGAGTGAAGACGAACCAGGAGCACACTCTGCCTTTTCCAGATTCGGGGTTTCAAGGCGGACTAAGCGGCCAGACACTTGCCTTTTAGGGTGGCCCCAGAAAGGGCCAACAAAAGAGGTGACAGTCCCTCAGCAGCTGCTTGGGGAAGGGGATATCTGCCCGTCTCACCAGCCGTTCAGTGCTGGGCCCGCCTTGAAAAGAGCGAGCGGGGCTGGGGAGCAACAGTTCGGGGCAGCCAGTTGTGCTGCGGCTTTTGTCTTAAGGAAGCCACCATTATGGGAGAGCCATAACTCGCGGGGAGCCAGCTGTCAGGGCTGTGGCGCAGGCCCCCGGGGGTGAGAGGAAGGGGGAGAAGGACCGTCTGCGGCCAAATTTCCTTTCAGACACCTGAGCCTGGCCAGCTCTGTAACCGGAGCGCTCTACGTCTTGTCCCCATCCCACTTCCCCGGGAGCCCGGGCCCAGCGCCTCGCGCCCGCCCCTGGAGCGCCCCCGGGCCGGCCGGGCCGCCGCCTCCGCTCTGCGGCTCCGCTGCGCTGCGCTGCGGGTGGCGCGGGGCGCTGCGCTCCGAGGTCCCCTCCCCCAGCCAGGTATGACGATGTCAGACGCGAGGCTGCCGCCGCCGCCGCCGTTCGCGACACGGCCCCGCCGGCGCAGCCTCCCTGCCTCGCTCCCCGCGCCCGCGCCCGCGCCCAGCGCCCGGCGGTCTCAGACGAGCGCATCTCTTCGCCAGGTCACGCCGCCGCCGCCCGCCCTGCGCCGGTCCCCGGGGTCGCGCAGCCGCCGCAGCCCGGCTCGGGAGGACGCGGCGCCCGCCTCGCCGCGGCAGGGCTGCAGGAGAGACCCCGAGTTCCCGCAGCCGGCCGGACCCCCGCGCCCAACCCGGCCCACGATGCGCGCCCCGGGCTGCGGGCGGCTCGCGCTCCCGCTGCTGCTCCTGGCCGCGGCGGCCCTGGCCGCGGGCGACGCCAAGGGGCTCCAGGAGGGCGAGACGCCCGGCAATTTCATGGAGGACGAGCAGTGGCTGTCGTCCATCTCGCAGTACAGCGGCAAGATCAAGCACTGGAACCGCTTCCGAGACGTGAGTGCGCGCGGGCCGGGGCCGGGTGGGGACCCCGGCGGGGAGCCGGCGACGCCCCGAGCGTCTCCGCGCCCCCGGGTCCCGCACCGCGCGTGGGACCCAGGAGCAGTGGCGCTCCGGGGTTCCCCGAGGACCCGGGGTGGAGACGGGGCGCGGGGGGTCCGGAGCCCCGAGCCCTCCCCGGCGGCGCGAACGGGTCCTGCGGGAGGCGTGGGCTGGGTGCGGCAGCGCGGTCCGCCGGCCCCACCTCGGGCTTCGGAGCGAGGGACACGAGGGGTGGGGACTGTGGCCAGGGCTTCGAGTTGGGGAGGTGGGTGTCTTAGCACCCCTCCTAGGGCACTGCGACGGAAGGCATGCCCGTGCCGGGGGTCCAGGCGGCAGCGGCTGGCCACCTGGAGAGCCAGACGGGGGTTGTCCATGCGGAGGGGCTCGCGCACCCACCGAGGCCGGCTGTCTCGGGTGGCGCCGGGGAGGGCGGCGGTGAGCCTGGACTACTGCAAGGAGGAGGGGGCTCGCGACCGGGGAGGAACCGGCTGCCCTGGGGGGCTTTCGAGGACTGGGGGATCCCGGAAGAGGGGCTGGGGGGCCCGGCAGGCGCCCGGCTTCACCTTGGGCCGAACTTTGCGCGGTGGGGTGGGGGGGAGGGCGCTGCGGACGAGCGGGCGTCGCTGCAGCACTTTGTTTACCGGCACCTGTAGATCCGAGGGGACGCGGGAGGCGGCGCCCAGAGGGCCCCGCCCGCCGCCCGGCCGGGGGAGACCTGGACTGGGGCGAGGGCGGGAGGGCGTGGCTGGGTGCCGAGAACCCTTGGGGCCGGCTGGGGGATGGGTGGGATGCGTCGGAGGAGGCGCCGCTGGTTCCCGCGACCCGCTCCAGCGGACGTCCTAACCCCGGGTCCCCTTCCAGGACCCGCGTTCTTGGTCCTCACTCCTCAAGATTCCTTCCTGGGACGCACCGAGTACAACACAGGCCACACCACGAAACGTGTGTGTCGGGCAGGGGTACTGAGGATGGAGCCAGGATCTGCACACGGAGCTACATCCTCCGCCCATTTTTATTTTTGATCTTGGAGACCAGGACTTAATTTAAATAGCCAAACTGTCTAGAATCTTCCCGCCTCAGTCTCCCAGAGTGCTGGGATTACAGGCCTGCACCGCTGGGCTGGCTTCTCATTCTCTCGTAAATGCCTGCACCTGCGAGTTCCTTAGAAATTTAAAACACCCGTGCTCCCTGGGCTATCCAGCCACCGATCTTTTTGTTATCAAGAGACAAATGACTCTTTCTCCCCAAAGTCAAACTGGCAGGTTGTAATTCACAGAGAAAAGGGGGAGTCACGGGGAGCCCAAGAGTGGCCGGGTGTCTTTGTCCCACGCTGGGCTGGGCCAGCAGCGGGAGCTGGAAGCCTTCTGCCATAGCCTTCCCGAGGCACCTGCAGGCCCAGCCTCCCAGTCTTCAGGGTCCTGGGGCCCAGGAGTGAGTGGGTGGCAGCTGGCTGGCCCGTCAGAATCCGTGTGTCACCACCGGTCCAGGCCTCCCTCGGACTCACTGGCTGTTGGATCTGCAGACATGGGACTGGTGAAGGTCAGAGAGAAGAGAAGCGCTTAATCAGAACAGGGAGGGTTTAAAAATAAGATTCCTTCCACCTCCCTTCCTCCACCGCCTCCAGCAGCTTGCCCAGTGGGTGAGAATCATAAATGACTGCTTGACCCCCCAGGCCAGAGCTGCCCACCTGTCTCTTTGTACTAGCGCCAATCGCCCCCCCCCC
>PVKB01005534.1:0-68017 GCA_004027205.1 Ctenodactylus gundi | reverse complement strand
AGTAGGGCAAAGGAGGCTGGGCAGGAGAGCCTGACTGCGGGATCTGCTGGCAGCAAGCTCAGAGCTGCTGCGTTGTATAACTCTAGCGGTGCCGTCGTGAGTGGCGCCCCCTGGAGTTGTGCAGAGCAAGGCTATACGCGGGGATTGTACCGACACTGTGGGCACTCCTCATCTCTGCTTTGCCAGTAAAGGCTGTCCTTCCTCACCCTACAGGCTGCGGGCCCTCCAGCTAGCCACTGTGGCATCCATCCTTGTCGTAGGTCGCCATCAGACCACCTCTTTTGAAAATATAAACAGCTTGGCACTCTCAGGAGAGGGAGGAATCTTTTGTGAACCCCTCAGGGACTGCCAGGTTACGCTCGCACCTTGTTTATAACCAATCAGAAGATGGCACAGGATACCCCTTGCCCAGGTAGGAGGGAGACGAGCGGGAGGAGGGGGATGATGCTCTCGGGGAAACAGGACTGAGGGACTCAGAAGCGTGGGCGAGGGGATGTCTCGGTAGCCAGTGTTGACAGAACTGAGTGGGGGAAGATGGAGGTCTTCTGTCGGAGGGGTCGGGAGGATGGAGGAGAGGAAGGCGGCACAGGGAGGGGCTGCCATCTGGGATCGCTGGGAGCTGGTTAGGAGCGTACTCAGCTCAGCTTTCTCTGAGCACTAGGATTAGCGGGGAGGTAGGATTTACCAGCTGCATAATCTCCCATCCACTGGACACAGGGCTCACATCCTTTGCCTGCTTAGATCTCCCCTAATGCCCTGTCCTCTGCTGCCAGGGAAGGGGGGCTTCATGTCAGAGGCTGTAGTCTGGGCCTGGCTCCGTGGCCCAGTCTAGTGGTGTCCCCCTGGGAATTCTTGAGCCTTTTGTATTGCCTTAGCAGTACTAGGGATTGAATGCTGGACCTCAACACTGAGCTACAGCCTCAGATTGTTTTTTTTATTTTAGTCTTTTAATTTTGAGACAGAATCTCCCTAAATTACCAAGCTGAGCTTGAGTGTGTAATCCTCCCGTGTCAGTCTCCCAGAGAGCTAGGGCTGCAGATCTGCACCATGACTCTCGGCTCCAGCCTTGGGTTTTTCTGAGTCCTGTTTCCCAATGCTCCTACCATCAAATCCACAGTCTCTGCAGACCTGGGTGCAACACGGGACGTCAGAACAGAGCGTCAGGGCCTCACGAAGATGGGCACTGGGGAGGAGGCACCTGCTCCCGGCACCTGCCAGGAGGGTCCACCGAGCTTGGCCATGAAGAGCTGATTGTTCTCTTTCCTCTTGGCCCTTCTGCTTGGTATTCCTCTTGCATTAAATTTTAATTGTACTTGCAAGTGTCTCCCATTGTGCGTGGCACCCAGTGGCACCCGGCTAATCGGTGTGGGATCACCAGGGGCAGTGAGCACTTCATCTCCCGGTTCCTGCAGTTAGCACTTTTTTTCCTTTTTTTCTTTTTTCCCCCTAAGTCCTGGGGATTGAACCCAGGATCTTCACACTGAGCTACATCCTCAGCCCCACCTTTTTTTTTTTTTTTTGAGAGGGGGGAGTGGTGGTGCGGGGGAGACAAAGCCTTGCTAAGTTGCTCCATTGCCTAGACTGAGCTCAAACTTGCATCCTCCTGCCCCAGCCTCCCAGAGTGCTGGAATTACAGGCCTGCACCCCCACACCCAACTGGCAGTGGCGCTTTACATATATCGGCCCTCGTGCCTCTCAATAGCCCGTGAGCCAGCTGTTGTCCCTCCATAGTTAACCCACATTATAGCCACCAAATCTGAGGCACAGAGAAATGAACCCACCCAAGGGCCGAATGGCCAGGGAGCGGCAGGTCTGGGACTTAACATCCAGGTCAGCCACTTTGATTTTGTTTTTCGGGATACACCAGGCCTGATCCTTAGGGAAATCAGGAAGGAAGGGTTGTCCTGGAGAGCAAAGCCTACCCTGGCCTGCATCCCGTCATCCTCCTAGGACGCTGGGCAGGAGTGGCACCTCCCAGGAAGGTGGACCAGGCCTTCCATTGTCTTTGACGGCCTCCTCCATCTGGGTCCCCACCTAGCCCCAGCAACACCCATAAAGGCAACTTCCCACTCAGAATGGATAAGGGGCGTGGTGTGCCGGGATGGCTTGGGCCTAGGTTCGGGTTCTGGCTGCAGGGTGCTGGGCACATCGCATGACCTCCGTGAGGGTCAGTCTGTGACTGGGAGATCACAGTGCCCAGACGCATGGAAGCATCTTGTCTGAGGTGCATGTGGGGTGTCACTGTAGGCAGTACTCACCCCTAGAAAGACCACCAGGCGGGGTGTGGTTTCTGAAGCTGGCTCGTGACAGGCCTCGATCTCCATACGACGATGGTACTGTATGTCCAGTAACTTACTCATTCACTGCTGGTCTGAGCACCCAGAATCTAACTGTGGCCCTGGGTTGGGGCGGCACAAGGCATCATTACCTGCTGGCTGCACGTGATCCTCACGGTCCGAGGAGCATCAGGGGAGCCAGAGCAAGTGTGAGCCACACAGGGCTCCCTGAGGACCGCATCCTCCCACCCCACCTAAATCAGTGCAGGTGTGGGGGATGGGTAACCCAGGGGGTTGTGGGAAAGTGTGAGCATGTGAAAATCCAGAAGCAGGTCAGAGGAGATCCCGCAACTGGGGCTGGGGAGGGGAGGGTGGAGTCTTTCCTGATCCCCCTCCACTGGGCTTCTAACTCCCATCCCACTAGACAACTGGCACCTCCAGAGAAGTGTCAGGTGGAGCCCAGTGGGACTCTAAGCTTGGAGAGAGAGAGAGAGAGAGAGAGAGAGAGAGAGAGAGACGAGAGAGGAGAGAGAGAGGAGAGAGGACTGAGGCTTTATTGCACACAGTGGCTGCCTGGTACTCATATGCCTCTCTCCCCTTCCAGGAGTGTGAAAAGGTAGGAAGTCATCACCACACCAGGCTCCAGGGAATCACAGGCTTTCTGAGGCAGGTGGGAGCCCTGAGGCACAGGCTGAGTTCTCTGCTCCTCTTTCTGGTGAGAGGGCAACCTAGCTGTGTGACTTTGGGGACAGCAGCTTCACTTTCCTGGGCTTTGATTTGTCCATCGGTTAATAAGTAGGCTAGGGAAAATGACCCACAGAGCCCTGATGTTCTCTGACCTGGGGACAACGGCACAGGAGCCTGTCAGCAGCACTGCAGCCACAGACACGTCTCATCCTCTCCAGCCACCATGGGGCAACAGGCTGGGTGGCAAGGAGAACGTTTTCTTCTTTGGGTTCAAGGAAGAGGTTTTCTTTTCTTCCCAAGGAAGGCCTGTGACCAGGTGTAGGTTGGGTATGATTGGCTAAGGACTGAGACGTGGAACTGATGACATCGCGGGCAACCTCCAGGCCATGCACACAGGCCACGTGCACTCCACTGTAGTCACTTTGGGGAGCTGCCACAGACACAAGGGCGGCAACGTCAGCGACAGAAGTTTACCTCTTATGGTTCTGGGGAGCCCATGACCAAGACAGTGGCAGATTCGGGGCCTGGAGAGGCCCCCATGCTGGTCGGTGGCCATCTCTGAGTCCTCACGTGGCAGTCAGAGAAAACATCAGTCTCTTCCTTCTTTTTAAAATTATTTATTTTTTGTTGGGTATTGACCCCGGGGCCTTCACACTGAGCTACATCACCAGCCAACTTTTATTTTTGATTTTGAGACAGGAATTCACTAAGTCACAGAGTTACCCTTGCTAGACTCAACCTTGTAATCCTTCTGCCTCAGCCTCTCAGAGTGCTGGGATTACAGGACCATGTGGCTAGGCTACTCTTGAGCTCCTTAGGGGATCCCTCCATGGCAGCCCCACCCTCATGACCTCATCCGGATTCAATCACTTCCCAAAGGCCCCACGTCCCGTCCCGCACCATCCCATTGGGGGTTAGAAGTTCAACAGAGGAATCTGAGAGACACAGACACATTGTCAGTAATGCTGTCCTACAGTTCCTTAAAGGTGCAACAAGAGTCTTCGAACTAGCTACAGATGAGACACCACATGTCTAGCCTTGGTGAGGGACCTGGTTGTTCAGGTGAGCTAGCCTCTGACCTCTAGGGGTGTGGCCAGCATTCAACTGCAGGTACAGTCCTTCTGGGGGCTCCTGTAGCATCTATATGTGCGCCTGGGGGTCAGACCTGAGGGGGTCACACTGAGCTACATCCCCAGCCCATTCTTGAGTTTTGATTTTGAGACAGTGTCTGGCTAAGTTGCCTAAGCTGGGCTCAAACTGCAGTCCTCCTGACTCAGCCTCCCAGAGTGCTGGGATTACAGGCCTGTACTACCAGGCCTGGCTCTGTAGCATGTCTTGACCATAAACTCATGATAAGAGCATCCCTGCCTCTGGGGACATTCCTCCAAGGGGACAAGGGGTGGGAGGCACCCAAACATGGGGGTCCTCTTCATCAAGACCCCACGCACAGCCTGTGCTCCCCCCCTTGGAGAGAGGGAGGCATTTAATGACTTTGGCATGAAAGTCCCTCACCCTGGGCCTTCTCAGGGCACCACTACAGGCTTCTTGGTCTCAGAAAGGAGATGGAAAGGAAGCCAGGTCCCGACTCCCGTGGAGGCCAGCGAGGCCTGGCCCACCTCCAGCTTGAGACATTCTTGGTTAAGAACGCGAAGAAACACCATAATGGGGTCACGGACGCTCAGGCTGGTCAGTCCTGGATCAGCTTCCTCTGGTCCATCCATGGGCTGTGGCTGTGTACCCGCATTGGGCGACAGTGGCAGAAGTTTCTATTTGAGGCCTCTTGTGACCCTGAAACCCAAGGGGACCTGTTGCCTACCCCTGGCCTCAAGACTGTCACTGTGTGTACCAGAGAAGACAATGATTTTTTTTTTTTTTCCTTTTTTTGGCCCTGGAGATTGGGTGCAGGGCCTTTCCATTGAGCTGCATCCCCAACCCGTTTTAATTTTTGATCTTGAGACAGGGTCTTGTTAAGTCTGTAAGTTACCTCCACTTGGCTGGAACTTGCGATCTTCTGGCCTTGGCCTCCCAGAGAGCTGGGATCACGGGCCTTTGCACCACTGACTAGTGTCTTCTATGTGCAGAGCTTCCCCATAGACAGAACACTGTCTCACACATTCTGCCTGCTCCGTCCCTCCACTGGGGCATCTTGGAGGGGACCGCAAGAAGTGAGTGTGTGGAAACCAGTGCTCCCTGGGGTGGCCAAGGGCAAGGTCAGGTGGAACCCAGCCCCTGGCAGTCCCCCAACACGCTGCTAGGGGTGGGGTGTCACTCATTGAGTCAGGCGGGCCTCTCTCTCCTGGCTGTGTGCACGGCCCCATCCCCACCTCCAGCAGATGGGGTGGCTGGGAAAGATTGGGTTAACTCAAGCTGTGAAGTGAGCGGGTGATTTGGGTGCTAATTAAAATGACAGGAAGTAAACAGCCTTAGAAACACCCAGCACGCGCCCCTAAGCCCACCAGGCCTGCGCACTTGCTTGGCGCAGCGGGCTCGTCTCCATGGCAACCGAGCTGAGCCGCAGAGATCAAAGCAGGGGATGGGTTAGCTCCCAGCCAGCCGAACCAGGGGTGGGCAAAGGGATTCTGGAAAGGCGCTGGAGAAGGGCAGCGCCTGGGCGTCTCCCAGCACCCCCCCCCAGCTTGTCCCCCATCTTCTGGCCTCGGGCCCCTTGCCTCAGGGCAGAGCTGATGTGGTGGGAGAGGCCCCCTGTGCCCTGGGCTTGCCCTGGCTGCACCCTGGCTTAGGGTTGTCTCCACCAACTCACACTTACCGATGCTGATTAGGGGCGCAGATTCTGGGGTCACATACAGGTCTGAGTGCCAATAGTCTGCTGTGCCATTGCTGTGTGATCCGTTGTAAGTCACTTAACGTCTCCGAGAAATGGGGCAATACTAGTAAAATTCTCCTAGAGTTGCCGTGAAGAGTAGACAGGGCGATGCTCCCATGTCGTGGTCATCGTTAGTGGTGGTGCTGTTGTGTGACAGGTGCCAGGAATAGTCAGGCGAACTTTACACGCTCTCTGCTCTTAAAGAATTGGCTGTCGAAGTAAGGCAGAAGCTGGCCTGGTGATGCAGGTCTGTGATCCCAGCATCCTGGGCAACTTAACTAGACCCTGTTTCAAAAGAAAATGAAAAACAAGGCCCTGGGCTCAATCCCCAGTACAGAAAGGAAGGAAGGAAGGAAGGAAGGAAGGAAGGAAGGAAGGAAGGAAGGAAGGGAGACAGAGAGAGAGAGAGAGAGAGCGAGAGAGAGAGAGAGAGAGAGCACAAACCAGCAAGAAAGCAGAATCGGGGTGTCACCAGGGCGATAATAGACTTACACAAGTCACAGTTGGCCTGGAGGATACCTAGCCAAGGGGTGTGGAGTTTGGGAAGATGATATCTGAGCTGGGTTCTGAAGGATGACTAGGAGTTCTGGGGCTGCATGTAAACACGTGTTCCGGATGGAGAAGGAGGCTGTGCAAAGGTCCCAGCAACTGAAGCACCCTCTGTGCGGATGCGGGGCTGCAGCAGCCCTG
Organism: Ctenodactylus gundi; assembly: GCA_004027205.1. Taxonomy (NCBI): domain Eukaryota; kingdom Metazoa; phylum Chordata; class Mammalia; order Rodentia; family Ctenodactylidae; genus Ctenodactylus; species Ctenodactylus gundi. The sequence continues at coordinate 61,540 of PVKB01005534.1, read as the reverse complement.
GGCCTCCGATGAGATCGCCTTCTCCGAACAGGGAACCAGGAGGGGCACCTTTAAATCTGGCCTTTGTTAGGTCTCCCCGCCTCATTGTACAAGTAATATCTGTTCATTGTAGAAATGTTGGAAACTTGGGGAGAAGGCAGATAGGAAAACACACTGCAGGAAAAGCCACTATCAGATATTTTGATACGAATCTTTCCAGGGGACGGGGGTAGCTCAGTGGTCGTAGCACTCCCCAAGCAAGGGCAAGGGCCTGGGTTCTATTCCCGGCGCCACACATCCACCCCTCATCTCAGCACTCGGGAGGCAGGGGCAGGGGTAGGGCCAGGGCCAGGGGCAGGGGCAGGGCCGTGCTGTGAGCTCGAGTTTGAGTCCGAGGTGGTGTACATAGTTCAGGACTACACGGTGAAACTTGTCTCAAAAAAAATCCAATTGATTTTTTTCACCTATGCCTTCCTTGATCCTCACTCCCACCCCAAATGAGAGCCATTTGTTTGTTTATTCGGTGCAGGGGACTCAGGATCAGAGTCCTCCCACCATTGCAGAAGGTGGGTGGGCAGCGGAGCGCCGAAAGGAGGCGCTGCAGCCGCGCCTCAGCGGTCAGGGGGACGCGGAAGTCAGGGCCCTGTGGCATGTTCGGCTGGGAGGCGGCAGGGTGGCCCGTACTCCAGAGGAAATGGCCGGGGAGGACGTCAGAGCCCACACTGGGGCCTGTGGTGGCTGCCCTCTCCCCGAGCCCGTGTGAGAGATGCGGGATCTGACAGGTGCGGGTGGAGAAACCCGGGACCTGCACGCCAGGCTGGTGGCCCCACTGCAGCTGCCCGCGTGGGGCCAGTGCAGGGGCTGGCCTCGGAGGCGGGCAGTCTCTGGCGACGCTGGGCATGGGGGCAGATTCTAAGGAACGGCCGTGGCGGAGTTGCCTGTGGCACAGGGAGGAGCATAGGCCCGCGTGGGCTGTGACCAAGCCGAGGACACGCAGCAAGCCAGGTAGAGCCGCCCCCGGCCCGCAGGCCTCTGCTTCTCCACCGGCCCTCCCTTATTCCTGCGGGACACAGCTCCTGTTACGAGCAGAGAGACCAGAAGGCCTGCAGCATCCACGGGGGCGGAATGGGGCGCCCGGCCCTTACCTGCCTTGTGACCAGGCTGGCTGCTGCCTGGTCATTGCCTCTCCTTATTTTATGGTGTTGATGCAGAATACTTGGGGAGGACTTATTTTAACAGTACCCCTTGTGCCTGTCGTTGTCCTACTCTGGAAGGCTGAGACAGGAGGATCACAAGTTACAGCCTTAGCCTGGGTGGCTTAGTGACTTACCCTGTCCCAACAAAATAAATTTTCTTCAGTGCTGGGAATTGAACCCAGGGCCTTCACACTAAACTATGTTCCTAGCTCCCCCCCACCACCACCCCCACACACACCTTTTATAAATCTTTATTTTGAGGCAGGGTCTTGCTAAGTTGCCTGGGCTGGGATCCACCGTGTGATCCTCCTGCCTCAGCCTCCCAGAGTGCTAGGATTACAGGCCTGTGCCAATGGGCCCAGCTCAAAATAAAAATATTTTTTAAAAGCCTAAGGGTATAGAGTTCAGTGGGAAAGATCTGGATTCAGAACCCGGAGTACCCCACCCCCACCCCCACAAAAGGACATAACAGAGATACACTGCCTTGACGTTGACTCTGCAGGGCTGGAACTCCGGATCCTGACTGCCCTGTCAAGCCTGGCCCAGCTCCGGAGCACTAGGGAAGGGTCCCTGAGCAACCCGTCATCCCGCCTCAGCAGATGAGCAGACCAGCCCCTGCTTCCTGAGGAGACCCCACTGCCACCACTGGGCGCTTCTCACTGCTGCTAATGAGCCCACCGGGGTGCTGTAAATAGCCCTGCCTTATTCACACTTGCCGACAGACACCTCTTTTTCACATTGTACGTGTTGCTGCTCCCTCCTGACCTCAGGGCCTCTGAACTGTTCCCAGCTGGGCTTTGTCCCCCCTGAGGGACATCTTCACGCTGCCCACAGGATGTCCTCATCCCTTCCTTATGATTCCCCCCACCCCAGTTCTCCCCCAGTGGCCCCTTTCTCTGATTTTCAAGGCCCCATCTTTCCTCTCTCCCCATTTTCTCCACCGGAATCTGAGGTCTCTTCTGCTGTTGAAACAGCTTTGATTTGGGGAGCTTCCTGGAGCCCAGACACTGTCTCCTTGTGTCTCTGGGCAGTTTCAAGGGAGGCACCGAGCCCCTGCAGGCCTGAGGCTTGGCCAAGGTGGCCAGCAAGGGAAGCTGCTGGGCCTCTCCTCCTCACTGCTCCTGGGAGTGAGGGTCCCAGATCCAGAACCACCCAGTCTCCCTCCGCCCTGCCCGCCGCAGTGCAGCCATGGTGAAGGCAGGGAGCTTAGCTAGACCTGAGGGCCATCCCACCCTGCCAGCTATGAGAGGGAGAAGCCCTGGGGACCTGTGCTTTTTCTGGGGTGGTCGGGGGGGGGGGGAACCTGCTGTTTTCTTATAAGTCAGTCCTACTGTAGCCAGCACCCAGTGACCCAAGTTTATATAATTCTGGCACTCTTCGCGGCCAAGGCAGGAGGGTTACGAGCTCAAGTCCAGCATAGGCAACTTAGCAACTTAGTGAGATCCTGTCACAAAATTAAAATTAAAAAAAATTGGCCTGGGGATAATAGCTCAGTGGGAAGTCCTGGGTTTAATCCCCAGTACCCACTCAAAAAAGGCCAACTCTGTCTCTATGGCCCCCTAAATTTCTAATCAGAAATCTTTGGTCTTGACCTTTGAGAAGCCACTTTGTCCTGATTCCGAAGATTATTCCCATTTCTCTCATGACCTGGCTGGAGGTGAAGGCAGTGGGGTTGGCCAGGCTACTAGAATGTGGGAATGGCCAGGCTTGAGGCCCACCGCTGACGCCCTGGGGACCCCAGTTCTGGTGCGGGCCTTGTGGGGCAGATCTCTGAGGGGATGGCAGCTGGCTGACACTTTCTTTGTCCTCTTTGTAACCAATTCCCCTCTCTCTTCCTGGGGACAATGGGAGCTGAGGGACAAACCCCAATTCATGGGTGCCCCGACTTTTGCCCTGGCCTGAGCCACAGTGGCCACTTCTGGCCTCTGTTGCCTATCTATGAGCGGTGGGCATGGGGCAGAGGACCCCTCCACCCTGAGGTGCTCCCAGGGCTGGTCCTGAGCTGGCTTCCTGTGACCCAAGCAAACAGGAGACACCCTGCTGCCACCTCCGACATTTGTCCCGGGCTCTGGAGGGCTCAACTCAGGCCCTGTGTGTCCCTGAGCCTATGGGACACTTGGTTGCTTAGACATGCAGGGGGCTACATGTGGGCAGTGTAAAGGGGCCAGCTGTAAGGGACAGCGGGAAGGGCTCCGGAAGAAAAGTCACAGAGCATGAGGGCCGAGCAGGGCCAGCATGGCTGGCCATTCTGGGGGGGAAGCGGGCTGTTCTCTGGTGCCCTCCAATGAGGAAGAGGCAGGAAGGCAGAGCCCATGGAGCATCTCGGCACTGAGTGTGAAAACTGGGGGCTGCTCACAGCCGTGGGTTTTCATACCTCATTTCTGGATGGAAACCATCTGGCGTGGCTAAGCCGTCTCAGGTCCCCGTGGTGGCACGTGCTGTGCACGTCTGTGTGTGAGTACACACTCTTGCACATGAGGATGTGTACACCTGCCTACACATGCTGCACACGCACATGTGACACAGGCCCGAGGGCATGACATAGGCACACGCCTCTACACCGCTCCTCCGTCTGCTCAGCTCCACACCCTTCTGGCCTTGTCCCAGACGCTCATTCCTGCCTTTCCTGACACTTGCTGCCTGCCAGGGGAGGCTTCAAGTTCTGGAGACCTTGGAATTCCAAAGCTTTTGGGGGATACCTCCCACTGTGTTTGCACCGCCCCCCCTGTCTGTTCCCCAGGCCTGGCCGCTAAGCATCCCCCGTGCCCTCTCCCACCCTGCAGTGTGACCTCGGCTCCCACTGGTGCACCTCTCTAGGGAGTGGGCTGGGACTCAGGTTAAGGGGCTGCTGTGCATGGCTTCTCCTGCCCCTCTCCCGCAGGTCCCCTTGCCGCTGGCTCCTCGCACGGCAGTCCTCCTGCTTGGCCTGGTTCCCACCAGGACAGCCGGGGAGCGGGGAGCCATGTGCTGGTTGTCAGCAACTTCTCCACCCTGCAGAGACCAGAAAGAAGCCAGAGGAGTTGGGGTTCTGTGGCTGGAACCTAGGCACGTGGGCAGACGCCCTCTGCCTGTGGCCAGTGTGGGGTCCAAGGGTGACCGGATGGAATGGGATGGGCAGGTCTTTGTGTGCCTTAGATCCCAGGGACTTTGGGAATGCCGTAAGAAGAGGTCTGTGCTGGGTGTCGGAGATCTGGCATCTGTGACACGGGACTGGGGTCAGGTCTTTTTCCATCTCTGGGTTTTCTGGCCTCTCCGACACAGGTGGGAGTCGGGCCAGGTCACTTCAGAGAGCTCTTTTCAGGTTCCTTTGAGGATTTGAAGCTGAGCCATGCTAACCAAGGAAGCCATTGTCATAGATATGGCTGTCCCTTCACTCCCGCACATCTGAGTTCAGCAGGTGGACAGGTGGCCTCAGTGAAAAATTGATCCCCTTGTAGCTTAGAGGAAGGATGGATAGGGGTTAGGAGGGTTGCTGCTGAGGAAAGGGGCTGACAGACTGGGGTGAGCCATTTTGGGAACAGCAGGGTGCCGGCATGGGAATCTCTGCTCCCAGGCCACGTGGGCCCCTCAGACATATGTCCTGGGGGGAGGGCCAGGGCGTGTCACTCTCTGAAAGCTATGAGGTCATATAGCTAGCTTAAAGCTCTTTGTGGTGAAGACATGGCAGTCCTGGCCTCTGATTCCGGGCCCTACAGATCTGAGGACTGTAGCAGTCAAAGGCCATCAGCCGGTATCCATGGCCCCATGAGGCCGGGAGTGTCCTGGGACCTTGTGGTTGAGGGTGGGCCTCACACTGAAGTCCCTGTCTCTCTCCTTCTTTCCCTGTGCTCATTTTCTGTGGCTGGCTGCTGTGTCCTGACCCCAGGAGGTAGAGGTGAGTACTGCAGAGTCCCCATGGCTGCGTCCTCTCTGAAGCTCTGTACCCCTCCCTGCATCCTGTCCCACAGACTCTCACCCCGGCTCCATGTCCCCTCCCACAGTCCAGCATGTAGTGGGGAGGCTAGGCCCTTACAGGAGAGGCTGGTAGGAGTTTAAGGGGACAGAGGTCATCTGGACAGCCACCAGAATGGTGGTGATTCGCAGCAGACACAGGCCAGTTCTGTCCTGTGTGGTCGCAGTGGAGCCTCAGCTGTGGGGTGCGCTCCCTTCTCCCCTGCCTCTCTCTCTTCCTCCAGGATGACTACATCAAGAGTTGGGAGGACAGCCAGCAAGGAGAGGAAGGTAGCACCCCTTCCAGCGGGGAGAGGCGGGGGGTGGGGGGGGAGCGGCTGGCACCCAGCATGTCCTGGCTTTTTCCTGGGGTTTCCTTGTGCCGCCGGGCCCCATCAGGTGGGGCTGCTAGAGGGAGGGCCATCAGGCCGGGGCTCCTGTGTTCTCCCGGGTGGCCTGTGTCCTAACCCTGTGTCCCTGCAGCTCTGGACACTACCAAGGACCCCTGCCAGAAGGTGAAGTGCAGTCGCCACAAGGTGTGCATCGCCCAGGGCTACCAGCGGGCCATGTGCATCAGCCGCAAGAAGCTCGAACACAGGTGAGGCCAGGGCCCTGGGCACCTGCTCCAGGAGCGGCCGCTCCGCTGACCTTCCCCAGTGCATTAGGTACCTACTGGTAACAGTCAGCCAGTATCTTGGGCCCATTGTGTTTTGCCTTACATAGCTGCTGAGGCTCAGGAAGCCAGGAGAGGTTCTCTTGGATGGTTCTGGCCTAGGATCTGCAAGGTGGTTCCAATCAGGAAGCAAGCTGGGGCTGTGTCATGTCAGGCCTGCCTGGCACTGGTGGACCCACTTTCAAGGCTCCCATGGCTACCGGTCGCAGCCTCAGCTCCCTGTCATGTGAACCTCTCGATGGGAACAGTTGAGCTCCTCAGACTTGGCTCGCTGGCTTTACATGAAGCAAGTCTTGCGAGAGGGAAAGAGAGAGCAAGGAGGAAACTGCACCACAGCTGGGTGTGGTGGTGTGTGCCTGTAATCTAGAACATCAGGAAGCCGAGGGTAGAGAGTTGCAAGTTCGAGGCCAGCCTGCGCTGCAGAGCAAGACCCTGTTAGACAAGCAAAAATTCCACAACAAGAACCACAGAGAACAGTTCCTAAACACAATGGGACCCAGGGAGAATCCTACCTCCACTCCGGCCTTGGGTGTGTTCATCTCTCTAAGACACATTGGCTGTTGGACCAAATGATTTAAGGTTCCTTCCATCCCTGTGTCTCTGACATGTAGTGACTCCCGGAAACAGGGTTGTAGTTTCTGAGGTTTGGAGAGCAGGAAAGAGGGGGACATTTGAGAGGTCTTAGCTCTAAGCCAAGGACAAGACCCTACCTGCCTCCAAGCCTCTAGGGACAAAGCCCATGTCCTTCCTCTCTCTCAAGATGAGACTTGCGCTCTAGACTTGTGATCGTAAATGTCTGAGGGACTGACAATCAATGGAATGCCAGGCAAGAGCTTGGTGGCATGGTGGCAGGCACTCTGTCAGGCAGAGCCCAGACAGGAAGGGGACAGCTGCTGCTTGTGCCAGCCTGTCTGGCTCTGTGGGAATTCAGGGCTGGACTGCCCTATCTTCCATTTTTCTAAGAAAGGCCAGGAATCCAGGTTTCTATGTGAACTCTCCAAAATTTTGTAAATGTTGATGAATAACTCCTTTTAAAAACTGACAATGACCATTGTTGTCTGTGGCTAGATAAAATTGTTCTGCTGGGCAGAGGTGGCTGTCAGTTTATGGCCTCTGACTTGGTCTGATCCCTCACATAAAGTGTGATCCCTTGTATTTCTTGCTTTGCTCCCCAGAGGCCTTGCTGGACTCAGTGACCCCTGGGAAAGAGCCAGCTGGGGTCTGTGCTCACGGGTTCCACGCTTCTGAGCTAGAGGAGGGTCTGCCTGGGGGGTGAGGAGCGAGCATGGGCAGGAGGTTGCAGCTGCTGTGGCTGCCAGGCCACCTTCTCTCGGGAAGAGATCTCCTGGACCTTCTCCTACCCCATTCCCATGTTTACTGCCTTTCTCTCTGTCCCCTCACCCTTCCCCTGTAGGATCAAGCAGCCCTCCCTGAAACTCCATGGGAACAGAGACTCCGTGTGCAAGCCCTGTCACATGGCCCAGCTTGCCTCGGTGTGCGGCTCAGATGGCCACACGTACAGCTCAGTGGTGAGGAGCCTGGCCCCAGGTGGGACGGGGGTGGGCACAGCTGAGGCCGCAGGGAATGGAGGGTACTGCTCATCTGGGGCCTCTGGGAGGTTCCCAGCACAGATGGATGTGGTTAATCAGTTCCCGAAGCCAACCTGCAGGGCTCGGGAGGGACCCTGAGCCCTGGCCTGGAGGACCTGAGACATGGGGCCAGATCCTGTCCGTGACTTTGGGCACACATGGGGGTGGGGGTGTCAGAAGAGACCTGCAGGTGGCCATTTGTGAGTGGGGGGAGGCCAAGGTTTCATGAAAGTACGGAGGACTCTGGGAGAAGGAGCTGGCCGCAGGTGCTGAGGGGGAAGAGAGAGATGTCCCCCGAGACCAGCGTTCAGCAGCACGTGGTGCGCACGTGCACAGGAGAACATAATCCTGAGAAGACTGTGTCGGGGAGAGCCCTGACTGGGGGAGTCCATGATGGGATTTTTGTCAGGATTAAATGAGATGGTCTTTGTGAAAGCAATCTATAATCTTCAGAGCATGGTAGAAATGCAGGTGCTAGTTATGAATGCATCTATGAGCAACGAGAAGCTGGAACTGCTTGGGTGTTGGTGGAGACTGATTGTTGGCTAGGGCTGGGCTCCAGGGCTAGGGCACCTTTTGAGGTGAGATGTGGATTTCAGAGTCAGCAGTCCTGGATGAAGGAATAGCATAGCAGTGAGATGCTTGCATAGCTTGCATAGCAAGCACAAGGCCCTGGGTTTGATTCCCCACATAAGCTGGGCATGGTAGCACATGCCTGTAATCCCAGCACTCTGGGAGGCTAAGGCAAGAGGATTACCATGGGTTCAAGGCCAGCCCAGGCTACAGAGCAAGACTCTGTCTCAAAAATTCAGCAGTCCTATAGAAAGGCTGAGGTAGAAATGATTCTAAGTTCAAGTCCAGCCTGGCAACTTGGAAACACTTTGTCTCAAGTTAAAAAAAAAAATTTAAAAGCCAGGGGATGTAGCTCGGTGTGAAGGCTCTGGGTTCAACCGTCACTACCACAAAGAGAGAGAGAGAAAAAAAAGATTGGCAGCTCTGGTGACAGCTGAAATTGCTGAAGGGGTGAAGTCACCCAGGGGCAGAGAGGGAAGAGAGAACGGAAGAGGCCTGGGCAGAGGTGACACTTAGTAGTCTGAGCGCTACAGAGAAGACAGACAGAGTGACAGAAGAGGAGGAAGCTTGTGTCTCACACCAGAGGGCAAAGCAGGCTGTGGGCCAGAAGCTGCAACTCAAGGTCACTCTGTCCTGTGGGCAGGCAGAGGTCTTCTGTAGGTCTGGCTTCCATCCTGGCGGTGGCCCTGGGCTCTTCACTGGGCCTTCCTAGGCTTGACATTCTCTGCCGAACACAAGGCACGTGATCCTTCCTCCCCGAGCTGCTGGGGACCAAGTGAGATGAGGTATGCCCTCATCCCATGGGAGAAAAAAGACCAGGAAAGATGCTTTGCCACCAAGGAATAGGTGGGTCCTGCTCAGAAGGTGGCCTCAGCCCCCAGCTTGGCAGAGTGCCTTAGAAAGGCGGGGGTAGGGGAGGCAGATACCGCACTGGAGGCCTGTAGTTTGAGCACACTGAGAGGCTAAGGCCAAGTTTGGGCCTGGCTTGGTCACCTTAACAACTTAGTGAGATCTGGCTTCAAAATAAAAAGAAGAAATGCCGAGGATATGGGCAGATGTTCAGTGATGTGGCTGTTGAGTGTCAGACCTGGGAACAACCCCCACGGGAGCCTTGGGGGAAGGCCACAAAGGGCAAGTACAGAGTGTCAATTACCAACAGACCAAGGGGAATCAGGGCCAATAACAGGTGGCCGGAACAGAGGAAGGGGGTTGTGGGGTGCAAGATGGATGGGGAGATAGGGGCCAGGGAAGGACAAATATTTAGAAAGAGCAGGCTGGTTCAGGGTGGGGCCCAGGGCAGTCTCCACAGCAGGGCCTTGTCACTGGAGCCCTCTTCCGGGGCCTGCTGTCCTGTACTAGTTGACACCCTTGGTCCCCACAAGCATGAGGAAGGCCCCTCTAGGTCCCTTCTGGGGGTATGGCTGTGGTGGTGGGAGGCCTGAGAGTGCCCAGCTGTGGGGACCCAGGGACAGCCCACCCCCAGCCTGTCTTTCTCACACAGTGCAAGCTGGAGCAGCAGGCCTGCCTGAGCAGCAAGCAGTTGGCAGTGAGGTGTCAGGGCCCTTGTCCCTGCCCCACGGAGCAGGCCGCCACCTCCACCGTGGACGGCAAGCCAGGTAGCGTGCTGGGCCACACTGGGCTGGGGTCCTCCCTGGGGGCCCTGGCACCTCTTTCAGGGCTGTAGGGTGGTAACAGGGGTCTGCAGAGCAGGAAGGGGAGCTGTGGCCACAGGAGCAAGTGGGGCTCAGCTGAGCCAGAGCGGGGAGCGTGGATCTCAGCCTACGTTCCCCTTCCTTGCCTGTCTGAAAGATACCGGACTGTCCTGCTAGGAAGGAGTGCGGGGGAGGAGGGTGACGGGAGGAGCCAGGAGAGGCAGCCCCTGATGGGTGCCTTCCCTTCCCTCTGCATCCCTTACCCGGGTGCCCATAAGGCAAGATCCTAAAGGAGACCAGGCCGCCACTTCACCCACACTCACCCTCTGCACCTGCTCTGTGCTGCCCTCTGCAGAGACCTGCACGGGTCAGGACCTGGCCGACCTGGGCGACCGGCTGCGGGACTGGTTCCAGCTCCTCCACGAGAACTCCAAGCAGAATGGCTCAGCCAGCAGTGCCACTGGTGCCGCCAGCCCGGCTGGTAGTACAGGAGAGAGGGAGAAGGCAGAAGGGAGGGGACCGAGGTGTCTCAGGGGCAGCCCACCCTTGCTCCTGCCGGCCCAACTCTGAGCCTTGCAGTGTGGGTCCCCAGAGTGGGCAGTCAGTGTCAGTCAGAGCAGGAAGGATGTGACTAACAGGAAGGGCTTCCTAACGTGGGTTGAGGAGCTGGTCATGGTGCACCAGTGGGCTGCTGGGAGGCTGAGGAAGGTGCATGGCAAGTCTGAGTCCACCCTGGGCAACTCAGTGACGCTGTATATCAAAATAAAACATAATAAGGGCTGGGGATGTAGCTCAGCGTGAAGGCTGTGCGTACCAGCTCTATGACAACAAGCGGAAACCATAGCTGCAGAAGCTCGGACCACAATGGGCAGCCAAGGGCAAGTGAAGACTTGTTTCATTCTAGGGCCGGCGTGCATCCAGTTGCTCACCGTGCTTGAGGCCTGGGTTTGGTCGCCCCATTATGAAAAGAGGGAGGAAGAGAGAGAGGTGGGTGAGAAGAAAAAAAAAGAGAGGGGAGGAGAGAAGAGGAGAAGAGCGGAGAGGAAATTCAAAGAAGCCTTCAAAGCCAGGTTTTGCGTGGCTTAGGTGCAGTGGAGCTATGGAGGGAAGGCCGTTCGTTCGGTCTTGAGTTTCTCAAGCTTAGATTCCAGGCTGCCTGATCCTCATCCGAGCCCCGGGGCTGAGCAAGGGGCAGAGGGGCGGATGGCAGGCTGGAAGAAGCATATCTGAATCTTGTTCTTCTCCCCAGGGCTAGACAAGAGCCTTGGGGCCAGCTGTAAGGACTCTATCGGCTGGATGTTCTCCAAGCTGGACACGAGTGCTGACCTCTTCTTGGACCAGATGGAGCTGGCGGCCATCAACCTGGACAAGTATGAGGTCTGCATTCGTCCCTTCTTCAACTCCTGTGACACCTACAAGGATGGCCGCGTCTCCACCGCCGAGTGGTGCTTCTGCTTCTGGAGGGAGAGTGAGTGCGGGCCCGGCTGTCCTGCAGATGCTGCCCTGGCTCTGGGCTCTCCAGAAGTCAGTGCAGCTCCCACCTGCCCAGGCCCAGAACCTCCCCATCCCCCGTTTCCTGCACCCCTGCATGGTCTCTCCCGCAGCCCCTGGGGACCGGCTTGATGCTCCCTTGGCGGGTTCCAGCTGCAGCCGGGTCGTGCGGGTCCTGAAGCTTATATACTTTGGAGGGTCTTTAAGAAGGAGTATGAAGTATTACAGATGCGAAATGTTAGGGTCCCTCTGAGGGTTACAAGGGCCATAGAGTGACGTTCTTAGAGCTGACGACACCTTCGTGTCTCAGTAAGTCCACTGTTGGGCACATCTTGCCTTCTTGGCCCCATGTATGTAAGTATCACTGGCGGTAAATGCATGGTGACCCTTAGCTGTCCAGAGCCAGAGCTGAACGTGTGCTTAGTGACCACTGAGACCAAAAGGCAGGCGTCACTGATGAGGAAACTGAGGTTTCAAGGAACCAATGGACCTGCCTGGCCAGGAGCTGGTGCGGGCTGGTGTTCTGCCTACAGTCATTGGGTGGCCCTTGGGTGGCCATTGGGTGTGCTGTGTCTTCAGCCAGAGGCTGAAGCTTTGTCTAGGGCTCCACGATGTTTTAGTTTGAGACCTGTCTTAGTTACTTTTTATTGTTGGGAGACAGTTCACCCACATCTGCAACATAAGGGAGGAGAGGTTGGTTTTATCTTGCAGTTTTAGGGGGTCTCGGTCCATTTATGGTTGGCTGGCAGTGGTAGAAGGGTGTGGCAGAGCCCTCTGTGAACGAAAGCCATCCATCCCTAGGCGGACAGGAAACGGAGTGTGAGAGGAAGGGCAGAGCTAGCACGTACCCTTCCAGGTCACGTCCCAGTGACCCGCCCCTTCTGACCTGGCCTCACCTCCTAGCAGCCCAAGAAATCAATGGATTAATCCACATATTGGATAGAATTGGATCAACTTCCAAACATGAGGCTTTTGGGGGTCATTCCAGATCCAAACCATAACTTGGGCATGTGACCCAATCTGAGTTCGGTTTCTTTATCCAATTTGGAAAACAACAATTCGTACCTTTGGAGCTGTTGTCCGAAGGACTAAGAGTCTGTGTGCAAAGCCCGTAGGATTCACAAACCCTGATGCAGACACCAGCGTTTGATTCAGCCTTGCAGTCCCTCACTGCCAGCCTTCTTGCCCCCGTGCTCTCTGCAGGCCTTGGACACTCATTCGGTCCCTTTTGTGTGGCAGCCTTCCTGGGTAGGATGCTGGCACTGTCCTCACTGGGCAGTTGGAAGGGTAGGGACTGCCCAGGGTTGCAGGGCAGCTGTGTCTAATATTCCCTCTGGCCTTTTGCTCCTGAGTTTCTCCCTCCCTGTGGGGTGTCTGCACATTCACCATACCTCCTCTCAGTCCTGCTGGATCCCAACAACCTCGGAGACCACTAGGCTCCTTGTGGTCCTCAGCTCATCCCACACTGTGATGGCCTCACCTAATTAGAGACTATAGATTTTTTTTTTTTTTTAATCTCATACAGCCCTTGCCCTGGGTCCTAGTGTTGCACTGGGACTTCAGGGGAACCAGTGCATCCAGTCCCCACCGTGAGACCCATATCAAAGCCTGGTTGTTTCACCTTGCATCTCTCACCCTTGCTAGGGTCTCTAAGCCTTGGGAGGCCCACTGTGCCCAGTCAGCACTGCGGGACTCCCCCAGAAGCTGTGTCTCTCCTCACAGAGCCTCCCTGCCTGATGGAGCTGGAACGCATCCAGATCCAGGAGGCTGCCAAGAAGAAGCCAGGTAAGGGGCAGGGCGGGCAGACGGGAGGAAGGGTGCTGCCCTGAGCTCCCATCGGGCCTGGAGGCTCAGCTCCTGGGCCTTATAGCAGACATTGAGCCCAGAGGGGGACCTGGCCCAGGATGGCGAGGGGAACTTGCTTTCTGTTTTTTTCTGTGTGGTGTGCCAGGGTATCCCCATCTGCCACTCAACAATTAGTTTTGTGGCTCCCTGTGCTGGTACTAAAGGTGGGGAGCAGAAAGGCTCTAGAACCTTCTGGCCCCTCACTTCTGCAAGTGGTGCAGAGTTCAAGTGGTGCTGGAGGGGCTAGGGTGGATCCTCTTCAAACACCCTGGGGACCCCAACAGCAAACTCTGCCCTGGCTGGACTGACAACCAAGACAGACGAGGACTCTGACCTTGTGAGGCCTTGGCAAGGGCTGGCCAGGGAAATACAACATAAAAACAGATGTACCAAGAAGAGTTGCCAGTGGTGATTTGCATGAGAGGCTGAGAATAATAGAAGGGGACATAAGGGTCAGAGAGGCCCCTCTGGGGAGATGGTCTTTAGGGAGACGTGGGGCAAGAAGGAGCCAGACTAGTGCAGAGTTGGGGGCAGGAAAAGCTGCAGTTCTCAGAAAAGGAAATGAAAGAACCCATGTGGCTGCAGTGTGATGGTCAAGGGGACAGAGGTTTGAGAGGCAGGTCGCACAGGGCCTCAGAGCTCTGAGAATAGCCCCACTTTGGGCCTGGCCTGTGACACCAGTACACTTAGAACCCGATGCAGGAAGCACACACAGCTCTGTGGGTCCAAGGCCTGGCGTGAGTGCCATGACTTATGGAACAATCCTCTCTTGTCTGTTCCCGGAGCAGGCCCCCGTGCCTCAGGGACCCATGCCCCCCAGGGACCTGGGCTCAGCCTGATTGTCTGTGTGTCTCTTCTCCCTGATGAGTGAGCAGAGGCCGCTTTCCAGAAGATGTCTGATAGGCATAGTGGAGCACCACTTTGGGAACCTGAGGGATGGGGTGGGCCTTGAGGATAGGACCGATTCAGAGGGTCCCTGGTGGGAGAAGCCTGGCCAGGGGAGCAGCAGCGGGGTTGGGGGTTTCGGCCATGCTCAGAGAGACTGGCCAAGCTAGAAGGTGTGGCACGTGGAGCACAGGCAGTGGCAGAAGTGGATGGAGCTGTCACAGCACCCAAGCAGGTGGCTTAGCACAGCAGGGTTTCCTGTTTCCATCAGTAGGGCTAGAGGAAACAAGCCGTGGGTATCTGAGTTTCAGGGGGACGGGGCAGCACTGGCACCGGCCAGTCCCTGCTCCTGTCCAAGCTCTGAGGCTGCTACGGTGCAGAACCTGCACCTCAGCCACCTACTCTGACCCCGCGGGGCCTTATCTCATCTAGGTGTCTTCATCCCGAGCTGTGACGAGGACGGCTACTACCGCAAGATGCAGTGTGACCAGAGCAGTGGTGACTGCTGGTGTGTGGACCAGCTGGGCCTGGAGCTGACGGGCACCCGCACGCATGGGAGCCCTGACTGCGGTAAGGGGTGGGTGGCTTCAGAGCGCCTGTGCCTGGAGCCCACGCTGGGCAGGCTGGGTGGGACCAGGGTGGAGAGCAGACTCCTTACCCTCCTGCCCTGGGCTTGTTTCGTGCACAGATGACATCGTGGGTTTCTCAGGGGACTTTGGGAGCGGCGTCGGCTGGGAGGACGAGGAGGAGAAGGAAACCGAGGAAGTGGGCGAGGAGGCTGAGGAAGAGGAGGGCGAGGCGGGAGAGGCAGACGACGGAGGCTACATCTGGTAGATGGCCCTCCGGAGCCGTGGCCAGCCAGGGTGCCGACGGCTGGGGCACGGGCCAGCAGAGATCTGGACAGCAGCAGGCAGCTTAGCAAAGGGATCTGGAAATGAGTCGGAGAACCCTGGCTCCAGCGGGAAGATGGAAGTTTGAGTGCGCTCGAGTGCACGACACACGTGTGATGGGAACTGACGAATATGTGTGTGCGTGTGTGCATGTGTGCGTGTGTGTGTGTGTGTGTGTGTGTGTGTGGCATGTGCTGACAAACATGTCCTTGCTCCATGATGGTTCTGGCAGAGTGGGTCACTCAACGGCCCCTTTAGCTACCTGTTTTTCTTCCCATTTGTTGGATTTAAAATATGTACATTCACACAGCAACAAGCCACCATCAGTGGAATTTGATGCCCCGTCCTTCCCTCCAGCCCCATGCTGACCCCATGGGGTCCCCGCCCTGGCTCAGCCCACCCTGCTTCCTCCCACACCTGCCCTTCTTCCTCCTTCTGGGGTCAGAGGGCAGGAAGCTTTAGCCAGAGGTCTTCCCAAGTTGTGTGGTGATCTGGTGCAGAACCCACTCGAGCTGTGATGTGTGGCCACAGTGGGCTCCGTCCTGCTGAATCCCCAATCACTAGAGGAGCCCTGCGAAGCCCAGCCGGAGTGACCAGAGGAGTGGGGGTGAAGATGTTGAGGCAGGAGAAGGGAGGACACGGCCAGCAGTCCTTCCCATCCACTTGAGGGGGGGGAGAAGGCAGAGGAGCAGAGGCAGGCTCGGAGAGACAGCAGGTCCTGGGTGGGGCCTTAGGAGTGGAGATGGGGCAGTTCCAACCAGCTCCTCTCTGTGGGCGTCATGTGGCCGTGGTGTGGGTGTCCTGCAGAATGGGCATTCAAGCCCTGCCTAGCTCCCTCTTGATGCAGCCCACTGTGGGGGTGCTGCCTCTGCCTCTGCCCCCTTGTCCAGCCCAGGGTTTCCACCTCCTCCCTGACCTCCTAACTAAATGCCCTCCTCCTGCTCATACCAGTAGAAAGACTTGTCCCTGCGAACCTGGGAAGGGGCACCTTTGGAAGCTGCATCCTTCCTGCTCTCTGGGACTATGATTCTCCCAGGCTCACCTCTTTGAAGAGGTGCCCATGGGCCATGCCAGCCCTTCGCCTCTTTGCACCTGGGGTCCCCTCTGCCTTCAAGGGTCCCTGAGGGCTGCCCTCGCAGAGGAGTCACCCCCAGGTACCATTCTGAAGCTCTGTAGTGTGGAAAAATCAGTCAAAGGATAACGGGTGAGGCAGTGAGGCCCCAAGGCCACACCTCTCTGACCCCTCAAACCTCCTGACCTGGTGGTGGGAGGTCGCTTTATCCCAGTGAGATGCCTTGTGTTTTTTGTTTGTGTGTTACTGTTTTCTTTAATTCACCCAGTTTTCCCTGTTGAACCAATTTCCTCAGTACCTTTGGCATAGAATTTCCTACCTGGATATGGGCCTCTGATGCCCTTTGGTGCATGGAGAGTGCAGTGTGTATGTATGTGTGTTCACATGTGTGCATGTGTGTGCGTGTGGGCCTGGGGGTACAAGAAGGGCCCCCTGTGTGCTGAGAGAGTGGGTAGCAGGACAGGGTTCACGTGGTAAGGCTTCCTGGGCAAGACCTCTGGCCTGGCCTTCCCAGCTTCTCCCAGCATCCTCCAAGCCTGAACACTGGCTGGACGACTGCAGAGCTTTCCCCGCCTGCCCCTTACTGCACCCTGGAATCCACATCCTCCCAAGCCCTCTCTTGGGGAGAAACTCCACTCCGCTCCGCACAGCGCTTCTCACCCCGCAGCGCAGTTCTGATCCTTGAGGTGTTCCCGAGCCCCCAGCCCCTGTCTCCTCCCCTTCCCGGTCCCTCGACTCCTTCCTTTGATCCGCTGGTCAGTCACATCACTCCCCAGAAGTGGCCGCTCCTTTGACTCGGAGCTACCCAGCGTTTCCTGCTCTCGTTGGGATTGGAAGCCGCCTCTTCCTCTGCCCTGTTGGGACTTCTGGATTAGTCCTAGGGACAGCTGGGAAGGGTGCTGGCCTCTCTGGGGTGGGGAAGGGGTGCAGAGGAAGGGGTGTCCCTCCCCCTTCACTTTGTCCTCCCCCACCTGGGGCTGTGCTCTCTGTGTCTCTGGGTCTTCCAGTTGTGCACGTTTATCTGACCCTGTAAATATGTTTTAGGAAGAAAGCAAAAGACAGGGAAGTAGCCCCCTGGTGGGCTTGCAGGGACCCAGCTTGCCAGCTCTGAAGCCCCATTGCCTCGCACCCACTGAGACAGCCCCCCCCCACCCCCCCGCCAAAAGCAGACTAAACAGCTCTTTCCCATGGGGCCCAAGGTCTCCGTGACTTCTTGTTAGATAAACTTAAGTTTCCTCGTGAGCAACGCTGCAGGTTAGCCCCCCTTCAGAACCATGGCTTTGCCCTTGACCACACCGCAGTCCCAGCCCCTCCCAGCCACTCTACTCCGCGTCCTGGTCCCTTGCTGCCCTCGCTCCCCTGGCTTGGGCTGGCAGGGGGATTAGAGCATGCAACCAAGCTGTCCCAGAACCGTGTGGCGCCTGGTGGGGCACTGCCCTTGGCCGCCCTGGCCTCTTAGGTGCATGGGTGCTAGAAGGGGTGGATGTGCGGGTGGGTTGGGATTGCAGAAATAAATGTGCCTTGCTTGAGAGACCACTCAGAGGGTGATGGCAGAAGGGTGTGGCCGTGTGGGGTGGAGCTTGGGAAGCGTGGAGCAGAGAAGAGGGAGAGTGGGGAGTTTCAACTGCCCCCTGGTGTCCTGTCGAGGCTATGACCACACGTGGTGCCTGGTGGCGTTGACTTCCTCACTGCAGCCCGACTGGTTTCAGTGGGCAGACCGCCCATCTGGCCTTTCCCCAGGCCCTGTCTTCCAACGTCCCGTGGGAGTGGGTGCGGCCCGTGGGATCTACACCAGAACCCTCCATTTCACCAAAGCCTGAGCCTTCCGCCCGTTGTGGAGGGTGAATGGCCCATGTTGGACACCCCAGGATCACCCTGGGGCTGCGGGCTTATGGGTGTGGCAGGGGGGCAGAGGAGCGACACTGGGAGTGCAGGAGGAGACTGGAGACGTGCCGCGGAAGTCCCAAGCAGAGCCAACTGCTTTTTAGCCTGCAGCCTACTTAAACCGTGTCATGTGCAATAATCGAGCTTAGAGTTAAGAATCGTGTTCCAGTGCTTGGATTTCCGTCTGTAGATTTAAGTGCTGAAATTGTATCTCAGTAAATTTAGATGTCTTTAAACAAAACAAAACAAAAAACCCCCAAAAAACAAAGTGTTAGACCTGTGTGTGCGTTGATGGGCACTCAAGCGTCCCTTGGGTCACCCCACCCTCTTCCTTTCCCCGGCATCCCGTCCCTTGCCTTCCACCTCCCCCACCCCACCCCCACCTCCCCTTGGGGACCCTGCCTTGTGTCGTCTTTATCTGCCTACTACTCAGCCTAAGGAAACAAGTACACTCCACACATGCATAAAGGAAATCAAATGTTATTTTTAAGAAAAATGGAAAATAAAAACTTTATAAACACCACCTGCTGTTCATATTCTGTTCCTCTTGAGGTTTACACACACACACACACACACACACACACACACCCCACAAAGCATTCACAAATAAGACCCTGTGGTCCAGACTGTAGTGATCAGCTGGCGTCTCTTGCTGTCACACAGGAGACCTCAGAGAGGGCAGGACTGGGAGGAGGCATCTGATTTATCCAAGGAGGACCAGGGACAACTTTTAAGAGATTGTTGGCATGGCCACAAATATATATGCAACCCATATTGGTATATGTGCCAAGAAGCACTCCTCTGTCGCGGAGCAGAGATCAAAGTGTCATTCTTTCTTCATTTAACATGTTACGAATCTTTCCTCCGTGTTATTAAGATTCTTTGAGGACTTGAAGTCCACAGTATGGATACAAAGGAATTTAAGGGAGTGTGTCTCTATTTTTGGACATTCAGACTGTCGCCAATGTCTTGATCCAAATGGTGCTATGGTGGGCTTGGATCCTGTCTCGGACTAGTTCCCAGCCCAGATTGCTGGAGTAGAATGGCTAGGGGAAAGGTTTGCTTTGTTTTCTCTTTTTTACTAAATTTGCATCACAGCCATTGGCACAACCTACTTCCATAGCTTTCATCAAAGGCATAACTTTTGGGGGCAATGGAGCTGATACTGGGGTTCCAGCCCAGAGCTTTCACACTGAGCTACATCCCTAGATCGCTTTTCTTTTAGATGTTGAGATAACTTCTCAATAAATCTCTAAGTTGCCCATGCTGGGCTCGAATTTGTGATCCTTCTGCCTCAGCCTCCCAGAGTGCTGAGGTTTCGGGAGTCAGCCCCCAGGCCTGGCTAACATTTTTCTTTGTTTCTTTCTTTTTAAAATAACTGCTGGGGATAAAACCTAGGACCTCCTGCATGCTAGGCAAAGGCTCTATCACTGAACTACACCCTCAGGTTACAGCATGAGTTTTTCAGAAGACTTTACATCTTACCGAATTGTTTCTCAGGAAGGTTAAACTGTCAGAAGTTGCTCTACTTGGTAGGCGAATACCCATGTGTTATTTTATTTCTTTGGTTATTAGAGCCCAGGAGTTCTTAGCTTTCTTCTCTGACTTTTCTACAGCTCTTAGGGCTTGCTGCTATGGTGTAGATAAGTGTCTCCCAAGAGCCTGTGTGTTAAAGGCTTGGTGCTCAGCCTGTGGCACACTGGGAGGTGCTGGAACCTTTAAGAGGTGGAGCCTCCTGGGAAGTTTCCCCCCACTAGGGGGGTGTGTCCTTGAAGAGGATCATGGGTCTTGGGTCTCTTCCGCTCTCTCCTTCCCGGCCTCCATAGCGTGAACTGGTTTTTAACCTCTGCAAGCTCCCTTGTATTGCTTCACCACAGACCCAAAAGCAACAAGGCCAAGCGACTTTGGACTGAAACCTCTGAAACTGTGAGTAAAAGGGGGAAAAAACCACCTCAAAAAACTTTTCTTATTACGTGATTATCCTCAGGTGTTTGTTATAGTAACAGAAAACTGATTAACATATCCTTACTAGAAGGATCTTCCTTTCAGCTGATCCTAGGGGTGGGGCGGGGCTGGGGATGGGTTGTGAAAGCAGGCCACAGGCACTCCAAACTCTAGGCCTAAGACCTGCTCCCTGTGACCCTGGGCAAGGCCTCTGACGGGTGGAGGCGACAACCCCTCTCACAAGGATCACCCACAACCCACAGACGTGCTTCCAAACAGGAAAGCGAGCCCTGCGGACAGTCCGGTCACAACCATGGCAGACCTGCCCTCCAGCTGGGTCAGTGGCTCCTAGGGGAGGGACTCTGGAGCACTCTGGGGGTGATACTGTTCCTTGAGGCGACTCAGTGACTCAGGTGACTGGCTAGATCTGGCGTGGGGCCTTAGGCAGAGTCCTGGAAGGAGGTGTGTTTTGCCCAGGGTCTGCTCCAGGTGGGCAGTAGATAGGAGGAAGTGGGCGGAGATGGGAGCCATGATCCTTGGAAACGCTTTCCCTCTCTGGTCTGCTGGCAACCCGCCCTGAAACCCAGGAGTCCTGGGTGCAGGTGGCTTGCGGTTGGAATCAGTGAGTTAGTTGCCTTCTGCCTATCATGAGCTTACTTTTACCAGGCGCACAAAGCCATGCTGTTACTTGAAAATAGTAATACAACTGAACGTCTAAGTGCGTGAGGTCTTGTGCCCAGGAGGGAGACCCTGTCATTTGTTGTTGTTGTGTTTGGTAGTAGGGATCGAATCTGGGGCCTTTACACTGAGCTGCATCCCCAGCTCATTTTTATTTTTTATTTTGAGACAGGATCTACCTAGGTTGCTAAGTTGCCCAGGCTGGGCTGGAAATTGTGGTCTTCCTGCTTCAGCCTCCCGGAGTTCCGGGATGATAGCCCTGCGCCACTGCACTTGGCTAGGTCACCACTAGCAGTAAAGCCCATTTTGCAGATGAGGAAACCAAGTGCCAGAAAGGTTCAGTGACGTGACCGAGGAGAGTCACTTTCTGCGACCTGTTTGCTATCTGCCACTAAGCAGGCTGTGCTCGGTGCCCAGCAGCTGCGTCCTTCCCGTGGACCATAGTCACTCGGAGGAGGAGGGTCGCCTGCCCAGGGTAAAGCGTCTTGGGGGGAGGGGACTTCAGCCATGCCCTGTGGAAGGATCTGCCTAGTGGCTCAGCCCTGGCTAAGCACCAGAAGCGTCTGTGGGATTCTAGCCCCATGCAACCCAATTTTGAGGTTGAGCTCTGGCATCTGAAAAGATTCCCAAGTGAAGCTGACCTGCTGTTGTCTGGCTGGGCAGCAGAAGCCGGGGGTTGGGGGTGGGGTCCCGCTGTAGGGAAGGACGCAGCCCAGGCAGGGTGGCCCTCACTGCAGGTGGGCAATGTAAGGCTTGGAGACCAGGTTGAGGGCAGGAAGCCTTCCTCTTTGCCGTTTATTGTAACACTTGTCCATCACCAGCCCAGACCTTGGAGCTGCCCAGCATTTTCCAGATACTATGATTATCACCCTTTGAAAACGTTTTGTTTTGAAATGGAATCTTCGTAAGTCGTACCAGCCTGGGCCCCCCTTGTGATCCTCCTGCTTCCCAGAGTGCACAGTGTTTTCTGAGTAGCTTGGAGGAGAATACAGCCTGCTGAAGATGCCCCCCCCCACACACCTCACTTTCCCGTGGAAATCCTCTGAGACAGGGTCCCCAGACTTCGGGGAGATTTCGGCTTTTGTGTGTGGTAGGTCGGCATCAATTCACGTGATGGGAATCCAGAGGACAGGCGGGCTTCTGGAACAACACATCCGTGACCCCACACCCCAGCAGCCTGGATTCCCAGGGTCCCTCGGTCCAGCAGGATGTTGTCAAGAATAGACCCAAGCGCTGAGTGCAGCAGGGGTGGGCTGTGGCCCTTTAGGAATCCATCTGCTGGAACCCAGCTATGCAGGTTTCCACACCCACCGCCCTCCCTGGCCAGGGCCATCCCCAGCAGCCCTGCGCCCCACACCTCAGGCCCCACCTCTCACTTGCATCTTGCCCTCCTCAGTGTGTAGCCTACTGGGGGTGGGGAATGTATATGGACTTATTCCATGTGAACAAGGGCCTGAGAACAAGCTTAAAGGGAGGGAAAATACCAAAAGGCAGTCAGCCTCAGTGGCACAGACCTGTAAGCCCGCTTTGGGAGGCTGAGGCAGGAGGATCTCAAGTTCAAGTCCAGTTTGGGCAACTTAGCAAAAGCCTGTCTTAAATAAACAATAAAAAAGTTCTGGGAATGTGGTTCAGAGCAAAGCCCTGTATTCAGTCCCTGGTACTGAAACAAACGAACAAAGCACATGCACACATCTTCTCCTCCCATCTGCCACCAGAGCTCTGTGACCCCCACATACCTGTGAGGGCTTCAGGGAGGGAATGTGCTTGCCTTCAAAGAAATAAAAACCCAGGGCTGGAGGAATGGCTCAGAAGTTAAAGTACTTGCCTAGTAAGTGCCAAGTACCAAAGTTCGATTCCCCAGCACCACTTAACCCAGATGTGGTGGTTCATGTGCCAGTAACCCCAGCCCTTGGGAGGCTGAATCAGGAGGATTGCCTCGAGTTCAAGGCCAGCTTGGGCTCCATAGTGAGTTCAGGAACAGCTTGGACTACAGAGTGAGACCCTGTCGCAAAAAGAAACTAATATATATATATATATATATATATATATATATATATGTTTTAAATTGATGCATAAAGCTTATATATACTTATGAGCGAGGTGTGGCATTATGCTGCAGTGTGTGTGTACAATGCATCACAACTGTATCAGAGTCATTGGTGCATCCGCCATCTCAAATACCTACCATCTTTCAGAGTGTTCAAAATCCTCTGTACCCACTGTTTTGAATATGTAACTAACTGCTGTCAATCATGGTTACCCTGCTGGGCTATAAAACCCTGGACGTTGCTCCTCTCGGCCAACCGCACCTTGGTTAGCCACTCACCATCCTGTCTGTCCCCTCCTTCCCCCTCTGCCTCTGGGAACCACTGTTGCGACCGACTTGCCTGACCTTGGTACAATGTAAAGGCTTTGGGTTCGCATCCATGAGCGTGCATTCGGAATCTCCTGGGAGGCTCTGAAGGGGCCTTGGTTACTTATGCGTTGCCAGGACACATTTCCCAACATCCGCAACTTAAGTGAGGGAAGACTTATTTTCGTTCGCAGTTTCAGAGGGTCTCAGTCCATTCATGGGCAGCTGGCAGTGGTGAAAGCACCCGTCAGTGGCCCAGCAGGAGGACCAGCTATTTGCAGGATGGCAGGTGGGAAGCCCAGGGAGGAAGGAAGGTGGAGTTAGCATATTCCTTCCAGGTCCAGTGTTCCGCCCTGGCGGACCAGGCCCCAGCTCTCAGCACACGGTTCCGTTGGTACTGCACAGCATCCGAACACCTGAGGCTTTGGGGGACGTTCCAGATCTAAGCCACAGCAAAACCCAGCCAAGTTGACAATCAATTTAATTGTCACACAGACATAGACCTCAGGCCCGGCCAGGCTATGCCATTCCCACTCATGATTTCAAGAGCCTTATCACTTCCCGGATGGTGGAACCATGCCACACCTTCTCCATTGGGAGGCCTGTGGCGTGGCGTGAGAGGTGACAGCCTCAGCCACAGCCTCAGCCTTAGTCCATCCCTCTCCCCAGCAGTTGAGGAGGAGAATCTTTTTTATTTTTTTTTCTTTTCTTTTGACACAGGTTCTTTCTGTGTAGCCCAGGCTGGTCCTAAACTCACTCTGTAGCCCAGGCTGCCCTTGGACTCACGGCAGTCCTCCTGCCTCAGCCTTGTGAGTGCTGGGGTTATAGGCGTGTGCACCCTGCCTTGATAATTGTTATAAGGGCCTTGTGCATGCGGTGTTAGTGCTCTCACCACTGAGATCCACCCCCAGCCCTGGTGGGATCTTCTAACCACATGGTTGGATTCCCTGGGAGTCAGTCCTGATCCTGAGGCTGTCTGGGTGCCTCCTAGCAGGAGAAGACTCACTCTTTCCACGCAGGAAATTTTTAAGAGCTCCTGTCACTCAGGAAATTATAAAGGTCTTGGGGGCTCTGGGGCAGGACCTGGGGCAGGGCAGAGACCAAGTGTATATTCTTACTGTAGCACAGCATAAACAGCATCACAGACAAGGACAGGCACCAGTGAGGACAGAACCCCAATCAGGGCAGCCCCCCTTCCTCCTTCCCCACCTCCTCACCCCAGCTGTGTCCCCACTCATCTCATCCCAGGGGGCCCGCGCAGGGCCAAGCAGTGCTCATTTGCTTCACATGAAATCTTCCCAAGGACCCTGGAGCTCCTGTGTTGGTGCAGGGGACCCCAGCGGGCCACCTGCACATAGGAGTGGAGCTCCCCCTCTTGTCTGCTCGCTCCTATTAGGTTTGAATGCCACTGGTGATCCAACAGGAGACGGAGCTTTGCTTCCGTCCCTCCCCAGGAATGGTCCTCAACTAAACTGGTCCCTGGTGTCAAAAAGATTGGGGACCACTGAGCCAAGGTGAGACCCATGGGCCGGATCAGAGGGTCCTGTTCACTTGCCAAGTGGCTGATGTGCAGTTGGTGTCCTGAGCCCCACCCACAGCAGTGAGGGGCCAAGAGGTATTGAGAGGAAGGGAGAGAGACAGACAGACAGACAGACAGACAGACAGACAGAGACACAGAGAGGGGCAGGCAGACAGTTGAGCTCTTTCCTTTCTCTCTCTAGCAGGTTAGAGACTAACCCTGGGTGTCTGTAGTTCGCTCCTCATCCGGTTCCTCTGCCTAAGTCCTGGGCTTTGCTGCCTTTTCTCGGGCCAACGGTGGTTGCGTTGGAGCTGAGATCCTCCAGCTTGAGCTCCTGGGCCCATGAGCTGGCAACACCTACCAGCCTGCCTCTTCCCCAGGGCCACCCTGCCTGTGCCCATGGAGCTGGGGCACCCTGGTTTGGTTCCTGAGCCCTTTGCCTGTAGGGCTTACCGGGGCTTGGGAAATAGAGTGGGGTAGGGAAGGAGAAGTGATCAGTAAGGACCACGTGCCACAGGAGTCCCACAGAGCAGGAGGGAAGCTGGCCTGTCCCATGGGAACGCAAGGCTGGACGTGCTGCTTGCTCAGGCAGGAAGATGCCCTCCCGGGGCTCACAAGCTCACCGAGAAGGGTGGCAGGGCCTGAGTCACAGTGAGAGGGCTGGGGCAGTGGAGCCCTGGGAGGCCCGTGCCTGATCATGCTTGTGAGATGGCGAATTTCTGGGGAGCAGGACGAAGTTCACACCAGGGCTGGAGAGCCAGGAGGAGCAAATCTGGCAGGGCTCGATCTCTCATCCCTGCTTCTGACTTTCAAGGCCAACCAAGGGCAAATGCCATGTGCTTGGCTGCAGAGAACTTAACATGGCGGTCGTAAGCGTGGCCCTTGGCAGGTATCTAGGAACCTGGATTCCAAGAGCGTCCCCCAGTTCTTTGAGAACCTTGGCTCGCTGGACCTAAGTCATTTGGGAAACCATCTGGCTTATGCTGAACACCTGCTTCCCCTTGAAGAGCCTGGAATTTGGGGTTGAGCCAGTAAGGGGTACCTACGTGATCCATGCAATATACAGCCTGGGTCCTGAGTCAGTAATGAGCATGACTAGGAAATGTCTCACACGTGTTGTCAGTGCTTCCTGGGACAGGAATCACTGGCTCTGATGACTTCCCTTGGAACCCCACACCGCTCCCCACCTTGGCTTTATCGTCACTGGTTATTACTCTCCGTGTGTCTGCCATAACACAGCGAGCGTGAATAGATAAGGAGCCCTGCGCGTTCTCTTAGCCAGAAGTCAAATACACACCACTGGGTGTAGTGGCAGAAGCCTACCATTCTGTACTAGTGCTCTGAGGGGCTAAGGAGCAAGGATCGTAAGTTCGAGCCCAGCCTGGGCTACTTAGCAACCTGGCAAGACAAAATGTCTCCAGACACAGCGATCTCTTTCTATACCTTAGGATGAAGGTCCTGGGCTTGATCTCAACACCAAAATAAAACAAAGAAACCAACTTGGGTGGTCTTGGGTACCTCAAGGTCATGAGGAGACACAGCTAGATTGTTCCTTAGGATCCCACAGAAGGGACAGGCCCCTTGAATGGGCCCATGAGTTGGTGGGTGCTGGGTTCGTGCTGCTGTCATCTTGAGTGGAAATGAGTGGGCAGGGCAGGTTGGGGTGCAGGGAGCAATGATGCCAATGCCTCATTCTCTGAGGGCTTGTTTGGTACCAGGCTTTTTGTCCCCTGGAGTCCTTCCAGTCACTTACAGTGGTGACAGATGAGTCAGAAGCACACAGGGAGCTCTGAGAGCCACTCGAGTCCCAGGCCTGGCATGCAGCCTCGGGAGGATCAATGCCTGTTGCATTCCTCCCACATCTTCAGTCACAGCTGGGCAGAGGGCACAAGATGACCCCACACCACTGTCCCCTTCTGGAGTAACAGAGCTGGCACATGGCTGCTCAGACAAGACCACATTTCCCAGCCTCCCTTGCAGCACTTTATGTCCAGTTGACCTTGTAGTGTGCAACAGGCTGAGAGCAGAAGTGGAAGGTGCCACTTCTGGGCTGTGGCTATTGGGAGAAGGTGGGGCGCTGTCCCCTTTCCTCCGGCCACTTCCCACTGGTGGGACCTTGGATTTGATGGGGTTTTTCTTTTTTTGAGATGGGCGGTCTCGCTCTGTCATCCAGGCTGGTCCTAAACTCACTGTGGATGCCAGGCTGGCCTCAAACTCATGGCAATCCTTGTGTCTCAGCCTCCCAAGTGCTGGGATTGTGGGCATGTGCTGCCTCATGCAGCTTTATGTGGTGCTGGGGAATTGAACTCAGGGCTTTGAACTTGATAGGCAAGCACTCTAACCACTGAGCTGTTCGCCCAGCCGCATGTTAGGATATGAACTCCTATATAACCCTCAAAGCCAAGCTCAAATATCACGCTTCTCTCTACTCGCCTCCTCAGGCAGGGAGGACCAAGATGTTCCTGTCCCTCCCTGGCCTTGAATAGGCCTGTCCTGCCTCAGGGACACTGCGCTGCAGCTCCCTGGTGCTCCTGGGCTCCTCCGCCCCAGTTCCTGGAGGGCATGGATCGTTCTTAACTTGTTTCCTGGAGGTCAAGCTGATGGAGGCACGTATATTCAGTTCTAGGGCTGCCGTAGCAAGGGACCAGACTTACAGGAGCGGCTTCCCGCAGCTCTGGAGGCCCGCTGGAGGAGGTGCCAGCCCTGGTGGCGGGGCTGCCTCCATCCTTGCCCTACCCCAGCTCAGAGATGTGTCCCTCTGTCCCATCAGTCTTTCTTATGTCCTTCTCTTCTGTGTCTGTGTCCTCTTCCCAAAAAGAGGACACCAAGTCCTTGGAGTAAGGGCCTGCCTGAGTCCAGGATGGCTTGATCTTGAGAATGTTAATCAACTATGTCAGCAAAGACCCTTTTGCCAAAGGTCGCACCCTAAGTTTCCAAGAGGATGTGAATGTTTATGCCCCGCCCAATACAGGGGCCTTGTGCAGGACAAACCAAGTACCAATCAAAATGGCCACGAGAGGCCGGGCAGGTAAGTGGGGGGTGTGGCCTCAGCCAGGTACCACTTTCCAAAGAAGCCAGAAATCTGGATGGTCACATAAAATACCCAGATTCTTTTTTTTTTTTTTTTTTTGAACAGGATCTTGCTCTATACCCTGGGCTGGCATGGCACTCACAGCAATCCTTCTGATTCAGCCTCCTGAGAGCTGGCTTTATAGGTGTGTGCCACTACACCCGCTCATTTTATTTATTTATTTATTTTTGTGTGATACTTGGGAATTGGACCCAGGACCTTGTGCACACGAGGCAAGTGCTCTAACAACTGAGCCCACAATATCCAGATTTTTAAATGTTGGAAACATATTAAAAACACTTTAAAGCATTATGACCCGTAATTTATACTTTCGTAGGCGGTCCATCCTGTAGCTGAACTTTAAACTTGGCCTGAGCCCAGGACAGAGCGCTAGTCTGTACACTTCTGATAAAAGCCACCAGAGGGCGCACCGGGCATTTCGCTCAGCAAGGCCTCTGGCAACTGGTTCTCGGACCACAGTCACCTAACCTTGGAGATTTCTTTTCTGGCCCGTATTGATTCCTTTTAAAATCTGTCCTTAATCCTTGATGCCTGGTGTCTCTTGTTCACTAGCGGTACTTGCCCCCTTGGTAGTTAAGACAGATTCAAACATAGCGAAGAGATATTACAGGAGGAGGGGATAGCCACCTGTACCTGTTTGGTGGCTTAAAAAATCCAGTTTGATCAAATAACCTATAAATATTGATGCTTGCCCATGGTAAGAAAAATATCAGTCTGAATAAAATACTACTGCTCTTTCCCAGCCTCTGATAACCCTAAAATCCTTGTTCCACACGAGTGTAATACACTTTCCTGGTAAGAAAAATCCTGTATTGTTTTCAACAAAGGATTTAAATTATATTGGTACAGATGGTTGTTGACTTCTGAGCAAATGTGACCCTAATAATTCTTATAAAAGCCATAGGATGAGGCTGGGGCACAGCTCAGCGGTTAGAGCGCCTGCCTAGGAAGCCTGAGGCCTGGATTCAGTACCCCACCACCACATCATAGCTGAGCGTGTAGCACTCGCCTGTCATCCCAGCCGTAGTCCCCAAAAGAGAGCAGCAGAAGCAGCGCAGTTGACTTCCGATGCTGCCTCAGAAATGATGCTGCCTAGGCGGCTGGAGCTCTGTGCTTGGAGATCTGAGGCGGCCATGCTCTGAGGAAGCCCAGTTATCACACATGAAGAGACTGCAGGGAGGCCCTGGGCCAGAGTGTACAGCAAGGACTGGCTGTGGCCTGGCTGTTTCGGCTTTGTGCTGTCACCAGCTCCACATATAGCCTCATGGGACCCTTCTCAGCCAGAGCACCCAAGCTGAGCTCCTGGCCTATAGGGACCACAGAGGTGATAACTGATGGGCTTAGGCCATTACGTTTTGGGGTGATGTGTTATTCAGTAGCAGATAACTGGAACACTGTATAATACATCTTGGGGATATTCATGGAGGTGGGTAGTGAGGAACCCAGATTTTGGGCACCATGAGAAGTTTCTTCATTTATTGTTTGTTTTGAGATGGGATTTTGCTCTGTAGTCCAGGCTGGTCCTATGCTCATTACCCCAGAATATCCTGGAATTCGCAGCGATCCTGTCTTAACCTTCCGAGTTCTGGTATTACAGGAGTGTAGTGCCACACGTGGCTTACATGGCGCTGGAGAATCAAGCTCAGGGCCTTGTGCTTGTTAGATAAAGCCCTCTAGCGGCTGTACTTACTTCAGCTCTGGTTTTATTATGATTGTTTTTTAGTTTGAGACAGGGTCTCACTCCGTAGCCCAGGCTGGTTCTGAACTCACTATGTCTTTAAATCACAACAATTCCACCTCAGCCTCCCAAGTGACAGGATTACAGATATATGCCACTACACCTACCTAATTTTTATGTGGTGCTGGGGAATGGAACCCGGGGCCCTGTACCCATAAGGTAACCTCTGGGCCACTTACCAGTCCTCTGCGTTTTCTGACTTCAGTGGCCCCTGGATACTCTGCTCCTGGTCCAGACTGTCTACCACAAGTGGCTGCTATCATTGCTGTTTCTTCCTGAGAGTTGAGCACAGTGTTTCTGACCCGACCTCACTCTTTCCAGCGTGAGGTGTGCCCAGGGGAAGTGTCCCCCTCGACAGGGCATCTGATAGCTGCAGGGCCTTGGTTCCCATCACGGTGGTGCCCACCCTGCCCTCAGGGAACAGGAGCGACCCTGGAGACACGATGCACCCACCCTCCCTCCACAGAGCGCGGAGACCACCGCAAGCCCTCTGATCCCAAAGCCATTCCTCAGTTTCTCTCTTGTGTGCACTGGGGTTGGCACCTGATCACACGTTTGGTTTTGCCTCAGTTACTAGTACACACGTGGCTAAAGCTGTGGGTCACTCATGGGGGGCGGGGGTGGTGGTGACGCTGTAGTGCCACCACTCAGAGGTAAGGGCTTTGGACTCCGGGGGGTGGTCACCTACGCAACGCACAAACATAGAAGTGGGACTTTATACAATATACAGCTTATATTTAACAGAAGCACCTTGTCATGACATTGCATGCTGTTCTGTAGTTCAGCGACTTAACTCTGGGAGCCAGAGTCACTTTAAGAAAGTCAAGAGACTTTTAACCCTCTTTCATAGAAAAATATCCTTAGGTGTGTCCATACAGATCTGGCATTGGGCTCTCTAAATAAATAAATAATATATGAATAAATTAAGCCCCATAGCTATAGTCGATTGTTACTGGATGTATAATATTCCATATTTTAGTAGTCCATTGCAACTATTTATTTCTCCAACCCCTGGTTGCTTGATATTCAGGTGACTTTTTTTTTTTTGAGACAGGGTCTCACTCTGGGGCCCAGGCTGATCCTGAACTCACTATGTAGTCCAGGCTAGTCTTGGACTCATGGCAATCCTGCTACCTCAGCCTCTTGAGTGCTGGGATTACAGGTATTCTGGGGAATTGAACTCAGGGCCTTGTGCTTGCTAGGCAAATGCTTTAACCACTGTGCCATTCCTTCAGCTCCAAAGGTGACTTCTGATGTTCCTCTATATTAAATTACATAAAAAATCTTGGGACAAATTCCTGAACATCTTGTTCCTATCTTCATTTGGGCTGGTTGCTCCTCCTGGATTCTTGGAGCTGCTTGGGGGCCCTGGGACACGTCACAGAAGCGCGTTGCCTCACTGAAGCTGTGTCTGTGGTGGCACTGGAGAGGTCGGGGTGTCTGCCTCGCCTGTCCCCACAGAGCCAGGCCTTGGGAGTGGGAGCTGGCTGGGCCGCAGGCAGCAGTGTCAATGGTTCCTGTGATGCCGGCCATGGGGGGCCTGGCTGTGACCGCAGGAGGAGGAGCCATGATTTATGTGGTGGGCAGAGGAAGAACAGAGTTGTGTGTTCATTTCTGGAGTCAGGAGCGGCAGGGCCAGGGCTGGGAGAGATGAGGCTGAGGCCACTCTGGGTCTTGTTTACCTCCTGGGCATGCAGCAGCGTGGACTCAGCTGGGTCCAGCGGTTCCAGGCCCACAAAGCCAGCCCTTCCACTGCAGGCAGGGGCCCCGAGCTGCCCCAGTTCCCACCAGCAGTGTCTGAGCCTGCCATGGAGGCGGGCAGCACCCAACACAAACAGCTGCCAGAAAAAGAGCCTCTGTGGCCAGTGGAGGGCGGAGGGTGGCAGCTCCGTGTGGCCGGGGCACTCTGTTGTGGTCATATAAGGGCTGGGGGGAGCTGCGCGGTGTGCTGCAGACAGGCATGTCTGTCTCCAGCCCGTCCGTCCGCCCGTCCTTCCTTCCTTCCCTCCCCTCCTCCCTCCCTCTCTGTCCTTCATCCCATCCCAGGTTTTGCTCTTACGTCTAATCCCAGTACTCTGCGAGCCTGCAGCAGAATGACCACAAGTTCAAGCCCAGGCTGGGCACCTTCACGTCTTAGTGAGACCCTGTTTCAACATCACAGATAAAAAGTGGGCAGGATGTAGCTCAGCACAGAGGCCCTGGTCTCCGTCCGCAGAACCACAAACAGATGTATTTTTCTCATTATCAGTTTTTATATCACAAATGTGTCCTAAGAGAAAGAATGCAGAAGATCTCTGCCGCAGAAGGGAAGGCGATACGAAGCCTCCTGCGGTGTGGGGCACAGTCCTGACCAACGAATTGCCCCGTGTGCTGTTTCCGACTCTGCACCATGCTGCTAGCAGCTAGCAGTGTGCATGCCCTCCCACGCAGAGGAGCTGTCCCCGATCCCTTGTGTATGGCATGGCCACCAGGTGTGGCCAGCACCTGGCTGTATGCACTCACGCCAGGGAGGCCTTCCTCAGGTGGTGACTTTCAATTCGGACCAGAAGATGAGGGTCAGAATAGGCTCTGGGCAGAGGGGGCAGCTGCTGACCACCACCTGGGGGATGACAGTCCCCACCCCAGGCATCTCCCCTGGGCAAGCCCCGCTCAGGTAGGTATTTCCTATTGTGGTGCCCAGCCCTCCCCAGGGTCCCCAGGACCTGTTGTGGGTGTCCGCACAGCAGCCAGTGTCTTCCTGCAGGAAGGTGTGGGCAGCTGGCTGCTTCTCCCTGCTCTTCCGAACCCCCCATGCCGACCAACCCTGCGATTTCCTGTGCGCCCTGGGCATTTATTTGAGACCTTCCCAGGAATAGTCTCTCAGGGATGGAACGTAGTCTGTGCTGGTTCCCTGAGATGGCATGTCCACTCTCCTGTCGCTTCCCTGCGGGGTCTGTGCCACCCAAGGTAGGGGGCTGACCTTGGCCCGGCCCTGCTGTGACTCACTGGGTGGCCCTGGACATGCCACTCACCCTTTTTGGGCCCTTTGAGACTAACAACACAGAGTTCACGTCCCGTATTGCAGAGGAAGAAACGGGTGGCCGCAGAACGTGTGGGTGTTGGAGGCAGCAGGGGTGCTGGCTTAGTCTAGGGCACTCGCTCAAAGGCTGCGTTCTAGTCCCGTCTCTGACTCTACCACCATGGAGGACAACCTCTGAACCTGAGTTTCCCCATCTGTAAACGGACATAAAGCTGTCTTTCCCCAGGGTTGCTGTGAAGTTAAAATGAGACAACCGTGTTTAGGGGCCTCGCACAGACTGTGTCCCTGGTGCCATTTGTAGGAAGAGATCTGGCTGGACAGACCTCAGGCCACTGCAGAGGGCACTTGTAGGAGCAAAGCACGCATCCTCCTTTGTGGCCAGTAGCATGGCAAGAGGGGCAGCATGACAATGACAGATGTCACACAGCATCTGTGTGACAGCAACAGCTCTACAGACCGGGCAACCCGCAGGTTTCTGTCAGTACGTGTATGCCTGTTGGCAGCGTACCAGGCGAGAAGCACTCCCCGTTACGGTAGCCACCTCTCACCAGGGACACAGGCAGGTGAACGGGCCCGTTCTGTAGATGGGCAGCCTCTCCGCCTGTGCCCCAGGCATGGAGCAGTGGGCTCCAAGACCAGAAGGTCGGGGCCGGGCGTGCCTGGGATCCAGGTGGCCTCAAACTCTGAAAAACCAGATTAGGTCAGGCCTGATGGCACAGGCCTGTAATCCTAGCATCTGGGAGGCAGAGTCAGGAGGATCACGAGTTTGAGCCAGCCTGGGCAACCTAACAACTTAGTGAGACCCTATCTCAAAATCAAAACTAAAAATGGGCTGGGAATGTAGCTTAATGTGATGGCCCTGGACTTAATTACCAATCTTTTAAAAAAAATAAGAAAAATTTTAAAAATGGTCTGGGAATGTAACTTAGTGTGAAGACTTTGGGTTTAGTCTCTGTTACCACAAAAAAAAAAGTTAAAAATAAAAAACGGTCACCAGAGGACAAGGTGGTGCCCTCAAGGGACAAAACAAGCCCAAGTCATTTCCTGGCTTGGCACAGTTGCCAAGACCCACTCTCTTTGCTCCATAAATAACGTTTCTATTTAAATAAACAGAGAACAACATGGAAATGTTTTCCTTGTAGGAAAAAGAGCACTTACTCCACCTCCAGAAGCTTGTCCCTTATTGCCAGCTCTTCTGTGACATCTCTCAGGGCCAGCATGGAGGACTTTTCCCTCTACAGATGGTCTTATCGTTGTGCTTGAGCTGTGAAGTCCGTTATCTCTGACAGGAGAGTCTCCTCTCTTCTGCCAGCATCATGAAACCACGGGCAGCTCACTCCTAGCTTCCAAGTAGAGAAACCCTCAGTGGCCCCTGGGTCTCGGTGGTCCCTCTGGTGCTCAGAACACTTGCCTTGCTGCTGTGAGGTCAAGGCCAAGCAGTGCCTGGCTCTCGGTGGGAACTGAGGTCACAATAGGGATGGTAGCAGTTTGACTATCAGTAGCCAGGAAGTTGGGTATTGATAAGCCCCTCGGATTTCCCAGCTAGATGCTATGGGGCAGACTGGCCCGGTCCTCGGATGACAAATTTCATCATTTCTGAGTGGGGGCTAGGGCCGGACAAGAGTGCTCGGCCTGCGGAAAGGGCTCCGGAAGGCGGAGGAGTGAAAGTCCTCTTCCACCATCCCCTGCTGCCCCTTCCCCTCCTCAGAGGCCCAGATTCTTCACTTAAAAGTGTATCCTAGACCCGTTTCTCTGTCCACCCGCTTAGCTGTAAAGAGTGGGTGCATCCTTGGTCAATAAAATCCCTATTGCAGCATCCAGTTATCTGTTCCCCTCGTGGTGGGCAGTTAGTTGAGCCCATTATTGTCCTTTTTTCCCTGTGACACTGGAAAGTGAACCTGGGGCCGTGTGCTGGCTGGGCTGTGACCCAGGTAGGAGAAAGGAAGGAAGAGGATACCATGGTGGCAGAGGCTCTTCTCACTGTCATACTAGCCAGGAGGATGACTGGAGAGGCAGCACAGAGACCCCTCAAGAGGGCCATGTGGGCACTGAAGTGCCACTGGGGCCCAAGAGAATCTTTCTCCTGGCTATGGCACTTTAGAGAGAGGTCATGCTGAGCTCAGAGGCCGTGAGGTCCTCCTAGGGCCCTGGTCCTTTCCAGTTCAGCCTAAAATCCTCTGCTCACCTGCTCTAGGGCCATGGAGATTGCTGCCACCTTCCACATACTCTTGTGGTCCAGACAGTGCAGACCATACAAGTCAGTCTACCCGAAAGACAAGGCCAAGGGGAGGAGAAGCAAGCCCATCTCATATTACCCAGGTAGACAGTAATGCCAGCACGTGTCCCCTAAGCCCTTGCATACTCTATGTGGGCCTGTTGGGGATGTCCATAGATGGCATATCTAGCTGAGATCAGACTGCCAGGACGACATGGAAACCTCAATGTGAGATCAGACCTACCTAGCAGAAGAGACTCAACCAATGGTTAGTTAACTAAGCACCTGCAGGGTGTTTTAATGGGCCTCTTGCTAAGCTCCTCCCTCCCTTCGGTCTTCCCAGTAGCCTGTGAGGGAGGTCTGGGCACCATCCCCACTCTACGGATAAGGAAACAGCTCAGAGTGCAAGGGGCTGGACCCAGGACCCCAGGAAGCAGATAATGTGCCTGGAACTCAGACCCATACCTTTCTGGCTCTGACCTTCTCCTACCAGATGGTTCTGAGAGTCACAGAGCCATCTAACCAGAAAAGCCTCTGCGGCATGGACGCAGAACATAGGTTGGCAGGGGCTGCAGTCAACAGGGCCCTGATCTAAGAAGGCCAGGTTCACCAGGGCTCCAAGAAGTGGTGCAGGCTTGTTTTTCCAGCATTTGGGAGGCTGAGGCAGGAGGATTTTAAGTTCAAGCCCAGCCTGACCATTTTAGCAACATGGCAAGACTCTATCTCAAAATCAGATATAAAATATGTACTAGGTAATGGGCTAGAGGAGTATCACAGCGGTTAAAGTTCATGTCTAGCAAGCTCAGGGCCCTGTGCTTGATTCCCTAGCACTGCATAAGTTGGGTGTGGTGGTGCACATCTGTAATCCCAGCAGCACTTGGGAGTCTGAGGCAGGAGAATTGCTGTGAGTCTAAGGCCAGCCTGGGCTCCATAGAGTTCAGGACCAGCCTGGGCTACAGAAAGAGATGAGACCCTTTCTCAAAAGAGAGAGAGAGAGAGAGAGAGAGAGAGAGAGAGAGAGAGAGAGAGAGAGAGAAAGAGAGAGAGAGAGAGAGAGACAGGGCCTGGCGAGAAGTGGCAGATCATCGGGGCTTGACCTAGGAGGAGTGGATACTAGGACAGGACCCAGAAAGGTAACGAGCTCTGCCCTTCCCTGCTTTGTTGGCGTCCTGTCTGCCTCCACTGTGTGTGTATACCATTGTCCACTACCCATGAACGGACTGAGACCTTCTGAAACTGTGAGCTACAGTAGGTCGTTTCGCCCTTATGTCATGGATGTTGAGTATTCTGTCCCAGCAAAGAGAAAGTAGCTGAGACATAAATTGGTACCATGGAAGTGGGGTTGCTGCTGTGACTTTACCTGACCACGTGACTTAGAAGCCTTTGGAGCTGGTCTGCAGGAGCAGTTTGGAAAGATTTGGAGATGCTGGCTAGAGAAGCCTTAGAATGCTGTGAGCCAAGCTTGGTCGGAGGTTTTGGTCAGAGTGCAGGAGAGCAGAATATCAGGAGACATGCAGATTGGAAAGTCCAGACTTAAGAAGTTAGGAACCTCACGTGCTGTGCTCTGGCAAAAAGTGTGTCAATATTTTGCCCTTGTCCGAGGGCTTTGCCAGAAACTGGTGTTAAAGGCAATGTACTCCTTCAGCCTTAATCAGTGGAGGACATTTCAAGGCAGCCCAGTGCTCAGACTGTCACACAGGTACTATTTAAAGAATTTAGTCGGCTCTATCGTGAAAAGCAGGAAAAAAAAAAGGCAGAGGAAAAAGATGTGAAAGATTTGCAGTTTCATAGGAAACATTGTGACTCCAGAGTACAGACAGTAGGTTCTGGAGGCCTAGCTCAGCAGTTGAAATGCTTGTCTAGCACATGCAAGTGCTTACCTAGAAAAGGCCCCAGGTTCAATCCCCCAGTATCACATAAGCCAGGCATGGTGGTGCATGCCTGTAATCTCAGCACTCGAGAGGCTGAGGCAGGAGGATTGCCATGAATTCAAGGGCAGCCTGGATTAAGTAGTGAGTTCTGGACCATTCTGGATTACAAAGCGAAATCCTGTCTCAAAACATAACCAGAAAACAAAACAAAACAAAACAAAAAGGTAGGGGCAGAAGAGCATATTGTTATTAAAGAGATTAGCACTAGAAAGAAGGCAAATACTTGGAATCAGGACTACCAAAAAGATGTCTTGAGGACGACTCAGAGGTCAGCAAGACCCCACCATTTACCTATTAAAGGGTGGGAAGGCAAAGGACTTCGCTTTGAAAAGACACCCCCAGTGCATCCTGCAGGCAACCTAAAAAAAATGAGCCTACAAGGAATTCAGCGATCTAAGGACTCAGAGGCTTTTCTGCAGCAGACTTGGTTCAAGAGGGCCAGAGTACTGCTCAGGCCAGCGGCAGGCCTTAGCGTCATCCGCGCGGTGCTGGTTTCACAGGCCTGTAGCAAGGCGAGAGTCGTGGGGTTATGGAGGTTTCCGCATAGGTTTCAGAAGACCTTGGAGGCCAGCCAGTGCGTGAACGGGTGAAGGGGACGCTGAAAGTGCCGTGGAAACCCCAGAAATCTGGAACTGCCAGAAGTGTGGATCATTTGCCAAGGAAAGCCACAGGCCACGAGCAGAGCCAGCCCCAAAGAGAAGCTTCGGAGGTTGCACCTGGAGGCCGCGCGGCGTAGGCAGGGCCCCAGCACAAGTGCTGCTGAGAGCTGCAGCGCCTGGGGAAGCTGCAGGATCTGGAGCTGGCGCAGCTGGGTGTAGAACTTGTTTTGGCCCAATTCTTTCTATATCCTCTTCCTCCCTTTTGGAATGGGATCGTTTACCTGCGCCCTTGAGCGATCTCTGATTTCCTCAGGAGCTCACAGATAAGAGCTTGCCTTGAGTCTCAGTGGAGATGTTGAACTTGGATTTTTTAGTGGTGCCAGAACTGCGAAGACCTTGGTAACTCTTAGAGGAGGACTAAATGCATTCTGCATAAGGTGGACGTGAGTCTTTTGGGGGTAGAATGTTATGGTTTGGATCTGGAATGTGACCCAAAGCTTCATGTCGTTAGATGTTGTCGAGTACCTCTGAAACCATGTCCACGGACTCAGAAAACATCTCTCTCTCTCTCTCTCTCTCTTCTTTTCCTTTTCTTTTTGTGCCTTTCCTTTCTCTTCCTTTGTGGAGACATGGTCTCTCTTCTATGGTTTAAGCTGGTCCTGGACTCACAGTGTTGCCCAGGCTGCCCTTGAACTCAAGACAATCCTGCCTCAGATTATAGATGCTTGGCTAGTATTTATGTGGTGCTGGAGAATCAAATCCAGGGCCTTGAACATACTAGGCAAGCACTCTAACCACGGAGCGATGTCTCCAACCCCCTGTCAGGAAATACCTTTTTGGTTTTCCCCTGTTTTCTGGAAGGTTGAGACTATATGACATGTAATCAAATAATACAGTGAATGTCCACATTTTAAAAATTATATTACAATAAAAGCCACATTGCCATGAGTCTCTCTGGCAGTCCCACCCCATGCTTCCAGTACTCCCATCCTGTCATTCTTGCCACTTCTGAAGCAGTTCTGCACGCCCTTTCTCGAGAATGTCTTTACTTGTTCTGTGAGGTTGCCTCAGTGTCCTAAGTGGATCCAAAGCGTTTGTTTTCATGGTCAGTTTGACTTTGGGGAAGAGTCAGCTCCCAGGTCTGGTGACGAGGTGGGTGAGGACCTGCCATCCTGTGTCTCCTGAGGCTGGCTTTCTCATGGGTGGCGCTCAGCAGCAGCGGTCACTGTCTGTTGCAATCACATGTGTGTGTGAGTGTTTGAGCGTGCACATATGTGTCCTCAAGGCAGGGAGCTGGGCCAGTGTGTTGGGGAGGACAGCCTGTGACTGTGACTTCTTGGGCTATGAAAAGGGAAGCCCCGTCCTGGGAATAAACAGCACTGGTTCTAAACCCATGTCCTTAAAAACCTGGTCCCTCCGTGAACCCAACAAGGAGCCTTTGTCTGGTACGGTAGCCCCAGGGTAAACATGGAAGGTGACCAGCCACAGATGCTCAGGCTGCGGTCTGGGGCAGGGCTCTCGAAGTCAGGCTTTGAGCCCCGTGCCTGTGGCTGCCTGGAGAGGGTGTAGGTAGGAGTCCCCCCACTTGCCTCCCCTCCCCACTTCTCCCCTTCCCTGTCATGGTACAGGGGCTGTTTTATGTCTGAGTGGCTGACCGATTCCGAGACCCTGGCTCCCTGGAGCCATAGCAGACCCTCCATGGCGTGTGTGAGCAGCTCCCTGACGCAGGGTAGGACAGGGTGTTCAGGAGCCGGGGGATGCCAGTGGGGGGCTGGATGGAGCGTCCCGTCCAGAGGCCACCAGGGCTCAGAGGTTTCTCCTGCCCTGTGGTCCTAACCTGGGGCTCTGTAGGACCCTGTGGGGGGAAGGAATGTCATTTAGTCGTCACCCTCCCACTCTCCTGCATGCCTGGAGGGGATGCAGCAATCTCTGTGGACTAGGCAGCCTGTCATCTGTGAGCCCATCATGGTTTTGACACTTGTCCCTGCCTTGCTTGAAAGCTGGCACCTCTGAGGGCTTTTAAGCGCTTTGCCTGGTTTATCTTAGCACTGAGGAAGCGAGGCATGTGGGAAGGGGACAGATCCAGGCAGAGAGAGGTGAGGTCAGAGGACAGAGCCTCAGATGTGGCCTAGGAGACACAGCTGGTTATTTACCAGCTGTGTGGTCTCGGGTGCATCAGAAACCCACTCTCTTCTAAGGAGCAGGAGACTGAGGCAGGAAGATTATTGAGTCTGGGAGTTCAGGGCCAGCCTGGGCAGTACAGAAAGACCTTGTCTCCAAAATAAATAAATAAATAAAATCTCTAAAAAAAATAAGAGAGAGAAAAATCATGAAAACAGAGGTCAGTTACACTTGACCCTAAAACCAGAAGCCGATAAAAGCAAAAGCGGGGGAGGCTGCAGGAATAGCACGGTGGTTAGAGCGTTGCCTAGCGATCTCAAGGCCCTGGGTGGATTTCCCAGCACCGCAGAAGCCGGGTGTGGAGGTGTACGCTCTGAGGCCAGCCTGCGCGCCATAGTGAGTTCAGGATCTTGACTCAAAAAATAAAATAAAATAAAATAAAGGAAAAAAAATAAATTTATTTTTGAGAAGGGGTCTCCGTTGCTCAGGCTGCCTCCTAACTCAGCCTTCTGAATAGTTGGGGCCACAGCTGTGCACACCCCAGCTAGTTTTTGCGTTTGTTCATTTGTTTATTTGATTTGGTTGGTTGTTTTGAGACAGGGTCTCTCTGTGTAGTCTAGGCTGGTCTTGAAATCATTATGTAGCCCACGTCAGCCTCAAACTCATAACAATTCTCCTGCCTCAGCCTCCCAAGTGCTGGGATTACAGGTGTGTGCCGCTACGCCCAGCTGTACCTGGCTTTCTAAAAGTCATGGAGGGTGAAAGAGGGCCGGCTTTCTCCCCCCACGGATGCCATTAGAGATGTTTCTCTGAAAACTGCAGTGAAGATTGTGAATGATGCGTACCAAGGAGAGACAGCCGCTGTCTGTCCTGAGCCACAAAACAAAGAAGCCTTTGTCTGTTTTCCAAGGGGTACCCCGATTCTGGCCCGATTCCATCTGTTATTCCTGGCCTGAGGAGGTCCAGGAAATACAGACCACAGCTGACCAGTGGCACAGCTGCCAGCATTTTTAACTCCATTTATGAGATCTTGAAGTATTTCATAATTTTTAAAGATTGGAATCTTTTATGTGATTCGTAATTGGCTTAGACTAAGATACATTTACTCTATCACTATAAATTGGAAGAAAGTTCACATTAGATAATTTTGCTTCAATTACCTTCTGTTTATTTATGCTTTCTTATTCTGCCCAAATTCTTTTTAAAGGCTGTTGTACCTACTACTGAGAAATTCACCATTTTTATATAAGAAACCAATAGGAAGACTGAAAGATTAGAGAAAGTCTTGTAACTGCATCCCCACTAGCAGACTATCTTTCTATCAGATACTAAAATGTTTTAACTACCAAGACCATTTTATGAGAAAGACAAGTTAAACTCCTTGATTATAATAATGAAATTAATGAATGAGCTGATATAAATAATTTTTTTAATTCTTAAACTCAGATGCAATAACTTTTGCCGTTTGTGTATAGAATTATTATTTGGAGAAGTTCCTGGTTTTGAAATAATGTTTTAAAGATGCTTTAAAGACTGTAAAGTGCTGTAGAACAATTTCATTGAAAATTGAAGATTCCAAAGATTATTTGGGTAGGAAGTTGTGGGGGCTTCCCACAGGCACTCTCTTGTCAAAATGTTTCCTAGGTATAGTTGAAGTAGGCTGTAAAACTCTCGCTGCCTCTACAGCCTCTGCCCCCAGGCAAGCAGGGTGACACCAGTGACTCCATCTTGACCTACACCTAAACTCCTGCGTTCCCCTTCCCCTGGGTGAATTCAGGGAAAAACCAGTCTTGCAGGTATCTGAGTAAAAAGTTGCTTTCTGTTCGTATTGTGGTCTTGATCTGGAAAGTTCCCCAAAAGTCTCATATCTTTGGGTGTTATGGATTGTCTATGGAACCAGGTGCTATTAGGAGATTGGGGCCTGGTCTCGGGTACTGAGTCACAGCAACGAAAAAGTAACTGAGACAGTACTGTTGTTCCCCAGTGTACTGTGACGTACTGTTAACCGCCTAGTTCAGGTTCTGTAACTCGCTTCTGCTTTTGCTTTCGTTTTTTCAGTGGTTTTTGAGTTTAAAAGTCCCCTCACCCCTGAGCTTGGGGCTGCAGTTCTTGCGGCATCTTGTTACTGCAGTTGCTGACTAATAAAAGACTCTCTTACCTAGTTTCACTTTGTCTCAGAGGTCTGACCATGCAACGTAGTTGTTTTGAAAACATTCAGAGTGCTTATCAATATCTTAAATGCTTATCAATTTTCGTCTGTTTACATGTTGTCCTATAGCTCCAACTAAATGTATTCCCTTATGCAAAAGATTTATGACAACATAGAAAAAGGGAATGCAAAAAATAAATAAAAGTCATAGAGTGTGATGTTTTATACAGAAGGTTCTGGTTCATTTTGACTTAGTTTTTCAACAAAGTGTAGTAGGTTCAGATCGAGGCTCGTATTTGGCTGTTTTTATTATCCATGTTCAGAATGAATTAATTTTCCAAGTTAAACAGCTCTGCTCCATAAGATCCTGGCCATTCTGCTACACTCAGGTGTATTTTTTTTTTTTTTTTTTTTTTTTTTTTTGCCTCAGAGATATAATTTTGGGGGCATGGGTACTGGAGATTCAACCAGGGCCTTGCGCATGGCAGGCAAGTGCTCTACCCCTGAGCTGCATTCCTGGTCCTACTTATTTTACTTGAATTAGAAACAGGAGCTTACTAAGCTGCCCAGGCTTGGCTTGAACTTGTGATCCTATCCTCCTGCCTCAGTTTCCCTGAGTGCTGATACTACAGACCTGTGCTTCTGGGCCCAGCTTACGATACCACTATATGGTATTTTTGTTATAGCAGCTGAAACCGCGTAAGACAGCTGGCTTGGGACCCTGAGCCCCAGGGAGCTAGGGTTTCAGGCCCTCACAGCTTTTCAGTCTATTGTACCACAAAGATGTTTGCCATGTCGCTTAGTGTGTTCATCTCTTTCTATCCTTATTTGGGTTGGGGGACAGGTAAATTTTTCCTTTTAATAATTTACGCATTATCACAGCCTTTCTGGAACCATGAAGCCCTCGAAGAAAGAATGCAAAATGGGCTCAGCTGGAATCCCTCCCCCCTCTGTTGTCTGTGTTTCCCACGCGGTATGATGGGTGCAGAGAGGGCACCGCGGCCTCCCTGGGGGCCTGTAAGAGGCCACTCATAAAATGACACCAAACACTCAGATTATTTTCCTCTGATCACAGTGGGCTAAGGAGAATCCTGCTCTTATTAGACTTTATTTTTATTTGGCTGAGAGGCTCCTGGGGGAAGATGATGGACCAAGATGAAGACTTAAGACAACAGAGGCTGGGATGTAGGTCGGTGGCTAGAGTGCTTGCATAGCATGTACAAGGCCCTAGGCTGTATAACCCAGTATGGCATAAAAAGTAGCCGGGTGTGTAATCACCGGTAGCCTGAAACCCCAGCACTTGGGAGGATTACCTTGAGTTTGAGGCCAGCTTGGGCTATATTCTGAGTTCAGGACCAGCCTGGAATACAGAATGAGACCCTGTCTCAAACAAAGATTACATGCGGTGGGGCTGGGAAGTGCGAGAAGCAGGAATGTTGGGGAGTGTGTGGGGAGGAGTGTGAGTCAACATGTGTATGTGCATGCACACACGTGTACTCACATGCTTTCCCATCTCTGGCTTTACTTGCTGTGAGATGCAAGGAGGCAGGACAAGCCAGCAGTCACACCTTCCAGAAAGGTCTGCCGCGACACCCACTGCCCCCGCTGGCAAAGATGTGGAAGACAGAAGGGGTTCATCCTAGGCCAGACCTGTGGTGGCACCCCGCAGGAGAGCTCAGCACCGTGTCTACCTCAGTCAACACCTCTCATTGGTAGAGGAACGAGACAGGATGAAGAACTTCTGTTTTGCCAAGATTTTCAACATCTCCTCTGAAGATTTTAGGTGGCTTTTGGTTTTTGAGCAGACAGTTGTTTCGTGGCTAGATGAGGTGTGGCACTTGCCTTTGGGGAACTGAGAAGACCTGGGTCATTCTTGTCATCGGTGTGGCTCCAAACGTGTTTCACCTTCAATAACAGAGAAGGCGATTGTCACCTGGGGTAGACAGCCATTGTCAGTGCTCTGGGTTTGCATTTATCTTGCTTGTTGGCTCTCTGGGACCTTGAGCAAGTGTGGTGGCTTGACTTGTGTCCCCTAAAATATATTCTAGTGTCCCAGCTCCCACAGCCTCAGGATGTGGCCATATTTGGAAACAGAGTCATGGCGGATATAATTAAGATGAGATTGTACTGGTGCAGGGAGGCTGTCCGTCCAATATGACTGGCATCCTTAGGAAACAGAGAAGGTTGGAGGCTGGGCATTGTGGTTTGGATCTGGAATGCCCCCCCCTCCCAAAGTCTGGTGTATTGGGATGTTATGGGTTCTCTATAGAATCATGTGCTGTTAGGAGATTGGTCTGCAGAGGTAGGTTATGGGTGTGTGGTAGAAGACAGGCCTGTTGATTGGGGGCTTAAACCTGGAAGGGGCAGAACACTGAGGCTGGACCCAGAACAGGCAGATCACT
The DNA here is from genome assembly GCA_004027205.1 of Ctenodactylus gundi. Classification (NCBI taxonomy): domain Eukaryota; kingdom Metazoa; phylum Chordata; class Mammalia; order Rodentia; family Ctenodactylidae; genus Ctenodactylus; species Ctenodactylus gundi. The sequence continues at coordinate 18,122 of PVKB01005534.1, read as the reverse complement.
GGCATGGACCTGGATGGATATATGCTGCTTCCTGCCTTCCAGCTGACTGGACTGGACTTGGCTTCAGTTTGAGAGGCTGTAAGGAGCTAGTTGCCTCTTTCTCTACTGCTTTCACTGCTACCACCCATTATGAATGGACCGTGACCTACAGAAACTGTTAGCTAAAACAAACTTTTTGTCCCATAAATTGGTGCATGTCAGGTATTGAGTCACAGCAACATAAAAATAACTAAGACACCAGGATTGGGTGATGGGGACACTAGTAATGCCAGCAAACCACTGGGAACTGGAAGAGAGGCTGGGACAGAGTCTTCTTCAACAACAGGAGGAACCAATCCTGCTGGCACCTTGATCTCAGACTCCCAACACCCAGAACTGGGAAGCAGTACACAGCAATCACTTGGTGGTGCTGGTTATGGGAGCCCTAGCGAGTCAAGCCAACAAGGTACTCACTTCTCAGTGATGGCATGCGCCAGGCTGCCCAACTGTCTGAGGCATGCCTAAAGCCAACCCCAGCTACCTGAAACCTATCACAGCCACCTGAAGCTCAGCTGTCCACCCCAGGGCATGCTCCTGGGGCACCAGCCACAGGAGTAATTGCCTTTTCTTCAAAAGTAGACTGGCCACCCAATTTCCAACACGTGCCTCCATGTTCCCTAACATCCTGTCATCCTACCTTATAAAACCCCTCACTCACTGACAGAGATGCTCTCTGCTCCTCCCTGGGTCAGAGAGACTCTCTGCTATAGCTTGGATCTGGAGTGTCCCCCAAAAGCCTCATGTATGTGGAACTGTGTGTAATTAAGGCAGAGCTTGGCTGAAAGGGGCAGATATTTGGGGACTGACCTGGAGGGATTGTATCAACTTGTTGGAACTGGGGGTTGCCCAGCATAGAGCTTTCAGGTGTTTGTATGGACATGTGGACCAGGAAATGGGGAAGAGGCCCCCACCCTGGGGGTCCCATCTAGCAGTTTGAGGTTATTATAGGAAGAAGAAATATTGTTACAGCTTCTTCCTGGGAAATCCCAACCCTTTGCCTGAGTCTTCAGGCTCCCTCGGCTTCTTCTGTTTGCAGTGGGGTGAGCAGCTCTCCAGCCTCTGTCTCTGACATGTGCCTCCAGCTGTCCTGCTGCCCCGAGATTGCACTGTGTGAGACCTTCTGAGACTGAGAGCTAAATAATTCTCTCCTTCCTTAAATGGTGGATGTTTGGTATTTTGTCATAGCAACAAGATAAGTAACTACCATGCCCTCTCAGGCTTTTCCCCCCAGTGAAGGCCTGTTTCATGGTCCAGGTCGTGTCTGCCTTTTTCTTCCCTTTTCCTAACATTTATGGTACCAACAATCCAGCCTGGTGAGTTAGGGGACTCTTCTGTCATAACTCCGAAAGCTATGGGCAGCTGTAGCCTGTCGCCAGATTTCTCCAGGACCCTGAGTTCTGTTGTCCCCAGCCCTTCTCAAACCTGAGGCTTAAGGAGCCCAACTGGTTCCCAGCCTCACAGCAGGGGGATCTGGACTTTCCCCTCATTTAGCTGAGTGGTGCTTTCCTACCTAATTGCAGGGACATCTATGACTTGGGTGGGCGTGGGGGGGTCTCCTCTCCCTCACCCTCCTTCCTGATTTACAAACGATCCATCACCGGCCTTTAAACATCCTCTCTTCTGTATCGCCCTAGGACTAGTTGTTAGTTCTATTGCCTGTAAAATGTAGATAAAAACAGAGCCTGCCATGACAGCCTGGTTTGTTCCACAGTCCGCCAGCTCCCCCACATCTCCTTGGGCTCTGGAGTCGGTGGAGGACGGCACTCACTTCTAACTAGCACTGGCCAATGGCTGTGGACTGAAATGACCTGAGTCCTTTTGGGACAAAGCATGAGAAAGCTCATGAGACTGTCCTGTGTGTGTCCTGGGAAGCCGCCTGGGGCCCCAGCTCACTGTATAAAGAAAAATTGCCTTGGGAGGTCCCATGAACCCACAGCTGCCTTTGTGTGAGGCAGTTTATTTTTTCTTCTCCTTTCTTTCTTTCTTTTTTTTACAGTTTGATTTATTAAAAAGCCCAAATGTATAAAAAAAAAATTCCCAGTACTGACCTGAGCCTAGCAGTGCACATCTACAATCTCAGTTACTTGGGAGGCTGAGACAGGAGGGTCATTTGAGCCCAGGAGTTTGAGGCTAGCCTGGCTAACAGAGTGAGGTTCATCTCTCCTTCCTTGGCCCCCTCCAGAAAAAGAAAAAGTATTGATGGTAAGTGGCTGGCCTGGGGCGGGGGTGCAGAGTAGGCCGTCCTCCACTGCTCCTCTGTGGGGCTGCCTGGTCACTGTGCTCCCCTCCTGCATGTCTGGGAGGTTTCCCTGAGCAGGCCTTGGCCAGGAGCCACTGACTGCCCCTTCCTGACGGTACGCATTGGGGCAGTCAGTGGCTCCTGGCCAAGGCCTGTTCTTTGTGTTGAAAATCTCCTCACAGCTCCCTTCTGCCAGGCCCTGGGGAGGCAGGGCCCCCACTCCCTGCCTGGGCATCATTGAGGGTGGTGTCGATAGAGACTCGGTGTCGCCCTTCCCAGAGCCTGTCTGGCTCCCGGCGCAGATAGCTCGCAGGACCTGGATTCACGCAGGGGCTTTCTTCAGGCTCAGTTAGATCTTAAGGCTGACTAGAAGTGGGGGACCCTTGCACCCAGGCAGGCAAGGAGAAAACGGTTCTTCTCCGAACAAAGAAGGTGAGGCACTTCGAGGGAAAATTGGAACCCTGGTCAGACACCAATGATCTGTGAACTCAGCACTACGAGCCGTGACCGGCCACGCATGTCCTGAACTCAGCTGTTGTCACAGGCACAAAGTGGGGCCAAAGTCTCGGCGAAGTTGTAGCAGGGCTGAGTCAGAGAGATCAGGATTTCCCGAGGCGTACGGGGATGGGAGCCGGATGAGGCAGTGGCTGAGAACAGCCATGCCACATGGGGAGGTTTCTCGTCGCTGGGTGCTTGGGCACATTTCTGCAACATGCTCGTGCAGTAGGTCTTGCCTGACCTGGCCGTGGTGGCATAAACTGTGGCTCTCGCAGGATCGCGTGGGTGCTGTAAGCAACCAATATCCCACATCCCAGCCCAGACTAATAGACTTCATTTCTAAGGTCCTAGGGAGGGTAAGGGATCTCAAAATTGGACTCAGGACTGACAAAGCCAGCATCGCCGGGGCACTTGTTGAAACGCAGATGCTCAGCCCCGACTTATATGGGTCAGGTACTCTTAGTGTGGGCTCAGTAGGCTGTACCCACTAGCTTTTCAGGGGATCATGGGAAAGTGGGAGACCCACTGGGAGACATGAGTGTGTGTCCAGGATGGAAAACGCCTAGGGGGGTTTAGAGAGTGTTTGGTTTGGGAGCTTTCTTACCACCCTGCTATAGTTGGAGTGTTCCATTGTACGACCTTTCTCTACTGCAGCCTGGAGCGCTGATGAGCCATGCTGGCCTCCGCTCCCGCAGGGAAAGGGCTGATGATCTCCACATTCGTTGGACATCTTGTATCCACAGAAGCGAGAACGTGACACAGATGCTGATCACAATTAATATCCCCGCCCCCTGCGCTCTCTTAACCAGCACCTGCAGTGGAGAGGCCAGCCCAGGCTGCCCAGCCACCCAGCCAGGGCCAACTGCAGGGAGTCCAGCACCAGCAGGAGCCTACCACGGTTCTCTTGGTACCACATTCACTCCTTGCAGCATGGAACCTTGAGGTTGGGATATGGCACCTTCTTTTCAATCCTGACTCTGGAAGAACTAAGTCCTCGTTCTGGAGTAATAGAAGAGTTGTGGGACATGGGTGGAGTGGGACTTGGCAAGGTCCCAGTGTTCCCTCACTGGCTCCTTCCTCTCATCTGCAGCACGTGGTTTCTCTCTGCCCTTCCTGTATCTCCAACCAGCCAGTTACTCTGCTTCATCTTAGGTTACCATATTCAACACTCTTCTGAGTGTTTCTGAGGGAGGAGGCAGCGTCCTTCTCTCTCTCTCTCTCTCTCTCTCTCTCTCTGTGTGTGTGTGTGTGTGTGTGTGTGTGTGTGTTAGCAGCAGTAGTAGTTGTCATAAGTAGCTGTCAGCTTTGTCCCTGCCTGGACCAAACCCCTGACACACACATCTTAAAGGAAGAGAGAAATCAGGCTCACAGTTTCAGTCCATTGTTGGACAGCTCCATGGCAGAAACATCAGGGCAGGGGGCAAAGCTGTCCACCTGGTGGTGGCCACCAGCAGAGAGAGCCGGAGGGAGACCTACACCCTCTAACACACCCAGCCCCTCCGCTGGGCCTGCCTCCTAGCAGCAGTCTCCACTAGGAGCTCACCAATAGGTGATTCCAGCACTTCCGTGATCCAGTCCCTTTCAAAAGCCCCACTTCAGACCACATGAGACTTTGGGGGGACTTTTATTTTATTGGGTCAGGTTCTTGCTCTTGTAGCCCAGGCTGCTTCTGACTGGGGGACATTTTAGATCAGTGGTCCCCAACCATTTTGATCCCATGGACCAGTTTATTTGAAGGCTATTCACCCAAGGACCAATGGGATGGAAGCTCCACCTCCTGTGAGATGGCATTGGAATCTAATAGGAGCTCACTGACAGGGGGTGGGGCTTCACTCTCCATACCCCTCCCTCCTACTTGCTGCTTATCTGTCTCAGTGGCCTGGTCTTTCCCAGGCCATGGGCAGGTGCTGCTCTATGGCCCAGCAGATGAGGATCCCTGTTTTAATCTAAATCCTGACGGTGCCCATGTGCCATGTGTATGTGTGCCTATGTGCACATGCAAGCGTGTGTGTGCAACGCGTACAGTGTGTCCCTTAGTCTTGTCCTTCTCTCACATCTGGAGAGAAGTGTGTCCCATACAAACCAGCACCTGCCTGAAGGTCATAAGACAGGACAGAAACTGAGGGGATGTTCTGCATCCTGAGGCTGCTGCTAGCGCCCCATGGGCACCTCTCCAGGCCCACCCGTGTTTCCTTGCCCACCTTCCCCTACCATCCACCCAGTCCTCGCTCTGTAATGAACTCCCCTCCTCGTTCCCCTCCATCTCTCTGCCTTTTGGTGTTCCCTGCTAGCAGTGCCACTGGTTCTTGCCTTGGCTTCTTCCACATCTCCTCAGCCAAGAGAGATGTCTTGGACTTATTAAAATCAGCCCCATATCGGGGCCAGATGTTCCCCAGTGAATGAGGTGGTCCAGACTGAGTGAAGAAACAGAGTGGGAAGACCCAGAGGCTCCAGTGACACACGATGGTCTCTGCTCAGACCCTCCTGACCGATCCCCTTTCTTCTATCATTCTGTTCTTGGTACAGGCACCTCTCCGTCTCACCTCCCAAGTCAAACATTTGGTCTTGCATTTTTGTAAACTTCCACGTCTCACTCTGGGGCCAGCAGACTGGTGTTTGCTGGGCTGTTTCCTTTAAGCCCAGTCTGCAGAAAGGGGCAGACCAGACACCACGGTACTGGCAAGGGTCAGCTGAAGGCCTCCCAGAAGTTTAGCAGTGGACACCAACCTTGCAGAGGGGAGCTAGGGGCATGGATTTCTACGAGATCAGGTGGGCAGAGGAAGTAGGCAAAGACACAGGCTCTTCTTCCCATTTGCAAAGGTTATATTAATTTTTTATTTTTTGAGATGGAGTTTCACTCTGTAGTCCAGACTGGTCCTGAATTTACTATGTAGCCCAGACTGGCCTCAAACACACAGCAGTCCTCCTGCCTCAGCCTCTCAGGTGAGTGCTGGGAACACAGGCATGTGCTAGCACACTCACCTAACTTTTATGTAGTGCTGGGGAGTCAAACCCAGGGCCTTGTCCACCTTAGGCAAGTGCTCTAACCACTGAGAGACACTCCCAGCCTGCCAAGGTTGTATTAATAACCACGTAACAATAATTACAAAAATAACAGTGATTAGAAAGATACATAGCTCTGTGAGTCACGATGCCAGGAAATTTGCACAGATCACCTTATCCCAAACATTCCCAAGGTCATTGGCTTTATTATTAGCATCCCCACTTCATACTTGAACCCTAACCCTAACCCAGCTGGCCAAGGGTGGAATTGGGTTTTGAACTTGGGAGCCTGGCCCTGAAGAGTACACTCTTAACTACTATGTGGTCGACACAAGGGACACATGTTTGTGATCTCTCTTTTTTCTGGTTCTGAGGGTCCAACCCATGTCCCCACACATGCTGGGCATGTGCTGTACCACTTAGCTGTATCCCAGCCCCTGTTAAAGTAATTGTGGACAACTCAGATAAAGAAAGGGAAAACCCACCAAATATTAATGTGATGTGCAGTCCACGGTTTGGTTTATATCTTTCTAATCATTTTGTCTTTGCAAATACATTGACATTACAGAAAATATTGTTCTTTACAAAAATGGGATCATAGCTATTTGTCATTTCATAGCCTCGCCGAATATATCTACTATTATAAACATCTTTCTGATTCCCCCTACCCCCCAGTACTAGAGATTGAACACAGGACCTTCTGTCTGAGCTCCCTCCCCTCCAGGAGGTCACATGTGGCCCAGTCCCAGCTATACCAGCAGCCTCCTTGCTTCTGTGTGAGACACAGCACACGACAGTGGGACCCCTGGGCCTCGTGAGTTGCTTGATAACCTTCCGCTGGGGCCCTGGGGCTGCAGACTGGGCTAAGTGACTTTGCAATGTCAAGGGCAAGGCAGAGCCAGTGATTAGACTTGAACCAGAGAGGCCTAAGCTACCTTCAGCTGGATGACCCATGTTATGGGTTGGGAGGGACTCACATAGACATGTGTCACAGTGACTTTTACTGTTCTCTACTTGGGAATTTATTTGTACCAATAATGATAAATTAAGCCATAGGGAAATGATTGATGAATTTCCTTTATTGTTAAGTATAATCTGTAATCCAACACAGGTTGCCTGTTACCACTCAGAGGCTGGGAGCTCCAGGGAGCCGGAACTGTGCTCTTCCTGTCTGTGCCCAGAGCCCAGCATGGGTCCTGTGCACAGTACGCACATAGCCAGTACTCAGCCTTGTAGGTCCGAATTACTTCTGTGGTTTTCACCCCATGCAGGGGCATGAGGGCTTCCTTTGGGAAGTGGTCCTCAACCTCTTTGGTACGGGTGTGGTTTAATTGAAGACCACTCTACCAAGAGTGTGGTGAGCACATTTGTTACGCTGTAGGTTGAAGGATAGCCTGGAAATGGAGGGAAGTGGGGAGCCAAGCTCTGTTTCCTGCTCACCAGCCACAGCATTAGAACCTGACAGGAGCTTGCTGGCGGGAGGCAGGCGACATTCTCTGCTCATCTCCTGCTCTTCAGACCCGGTGGCCCTGGGTGGGGACCTCTGTTTTAGAGTGACGAAAATGTTCTGGAACTAGGTAGTAGTTTTGATTATCTGTTGTGTGAATGGACTAAGTGTCGTCAATAGTAAATTTCATGTCACGTGTAGTTTGTAATCATTTTTAAAAATTTGAAATTTTTTTCTTCCAAGGGTTTCTCGGCCTCCGTCACCACTTGTGAACGCTTTGATTCACCCCTTCTTTTGGCCTGCTCTGGGTGGGTCAGGTGCCCTGGGGACAGTGTGACCCTGAGGTCAGGGACTGACACCTAATAACCACAAAAGGCGAAGGTGCTGGCCTCTACTGGTGAGATATCAGACGTGGTTCCCTCTAGTGGCACCGTGGACTCCCTGCTTCCCCAGGCGAGTCTTGACACATGTCTTCTCTGCTGCTCCTCTGCTCGCCAGCCAGGCATGACAGTTGTCAGGGAGCTGTGAGCTCCAAACAACAAGCGTGAATGTGCCTCCCTTTGGATCAGCCAGATCCCTCAGGGGCCAAGGCTGCCGACAGAGGTGACATTTGCAGTGAGTTTATTTAATCCAGTGTCTTCTCAATTCTCAAGTGCCAGTCTCTCTATGCACAGGGACAGAAGGCAGAGGGCACATTTTCCTTGAAGGGAAACTGCCTAAACAAGTCAACATCGAGTCAAGGGAAAGAATGTTGAGAGGAAAATCAAAACCAAACCACCGAAATGGAATTAATGAATACTTTCAAAAGAAAAGAGAAAGCTGGCCGTGCCACCTCACTCATCTGGACTCGGGGGAACTGCTCTGGGGGCATCTTGGGGTCTTGCTGCAGCCCCATGGGGTATAGTTGTGTTTATACCCATGTCCTGCTGGGGCAGCCTGCCAGGGACCCTTTGTAGATTGGTTCTGGGTTCTATTACAAGATTTACTTGGTTTTCCATTCCAGACTTTAAAATATTTGTTCATTTAATGACTGATAAGTACCTCAGAGAGGGTGAACAGGGAAAGAGGGGCCCAGGTCATTTTCAAGTAAGTCACAACTGTTCATGCTCCCTACCCTTCCTTTAACATTCTGTCCATCCTACACGGACCCAAAGTCATATGCCAACAGTATTTGAGAGCTGGAGTTTTTGGGAAGTGATCCCTAGATTGATGGGATAACCAGTTGGTATGGTTTGGATCTGGGATGTCCCCCAAAGCCTTGTGCTTGGAAGGTGGTTCAATCATGGGAGTTAATCCATTGATTCCCTGTGCTGCTAAGAGGTGGGGCTTGACCTGGAAAGGGCGGGTCACTGAGACATGACCTGGAAGGATATGCACTAGTTCCGCTCATTGCCTGTCCCTCTGCCTCCTGTTTTCCATGGGAAGAAGAGCTCTTCTCCAGAAACGACTCTACCAGAATTTCCCGGTATTGCAGGCTGCCCATGGATGGGCTGAAACCTACTGAATTTGAACTAAAATCAATTTTCCCTTCCTTAAGCTGAGAGTGTTGGATATTGTGTCCTAGCAGTGGAAAAGTAAGACACCAGTCATGAAGGAAGTGGCTCTGTGATTAAGGCCAGTGCTCCCTGGCAAGCTTGCTGTGTCTCACCAGTGGTGCCCTCTGCCACCCTGTGACACTGCAGAGGACCTCCCTAGATACCAAGCAGATGCCTGTGCCAGGCTCCAGAATCATGAGCCATGTAAACCTCTAGTCTTTATAAACTGCCTGACCTCAGCTTTTCAGTGATAGGAATGGAAAATGGGCCTCGACGCTCAATGCTTATCTCGACCATCCACTCAGGTGTCCAAAGAACTCCAGGGGGTGCAGTGACAGACAGTGATGGGATGGCTGAGTTCCTGGTGCTCTTTTGGGGGCAAGCCAGGCAGAGCCACTCTGTTCCTGAGGTCTAAGCATGAAGGAGCCTGGATGGGCACTGTCAGCAGAACCAGCCCAAGCTCCAGCACTCCACCAGGCCCCAAGCCAGAGGCTGAAAACCCAGATGATGCTGGTGGCTGGGGAGATGAAAGGCATGACAGCTGTGGCCCTCTGGGCCTGTGGCTTTCTCACTTTGGACAAACATGGATTTTTTGTTGTTGTTGTTGTTGGACATAAAACAGAGACTTCACTTTCTGCCACCTTACCCCTCACGTGGGGTAGTTCCAAGACTGGGCTTCATACCATTTCTGAGGGACTATGCTCCAATTTCCCAGTGTGGCAGCTGGACTAACAGGGCTTCCTTTGCTGACCTCCTCCGTCCCTTCCTCCTTAGTAGCTGGCTGTAGTTCTCAATTAATCCATTGTCTTCCAAACCTTGGCCCCAGTGTTAGCTTTCGACGTCACTCACATCTAGAAGCCAGATGTTCAAGAGGAATCAGAAATCTTATTTTTGCATGAAATCCCTTTATATTTAAGTGCTAGTTTCTCAAAAACTCTATGAAGGCTACATAATCATGGGGCAGACTTGGTCCTGGCCAGTGGTGCTCAGGGCTGTGCAAATACTTCAGCTTGACCCTTGAGAATGCACTACATCCTTGGGTACAGTGGCTGTGGCTACCCTCACAGGTGCTCCCCTCAGCCACATGGCTAGCTTTTTCCCCTGCAGGGCCATGAGAATGTTCCTCTCCAGTGTCACTTTCTTGCCCTCTCTTTCCCCCCTCTTCCTCCCTCCCTCCTCTTGCTTCCTCTTCCTTCTCTTTCCCAATGGACTTTCTAAGCAGGCCTCTCCCACTGAGTTTTTACTACTGGCTTGTTCTTCCAATAAATAACCACAGTAGCATTTAGCAAAGGTTTTACTAGCTAGAAGGGAGATTACACCTCCAGGGAACTTGTTTACTGCTGGTAACCTCTGTCCAGCTATTTCAGAAATGGTCCTTTAAGAACTGCCTCAAGAGCTGGAGGAATGGCACAGTGGTTAAAGAGTTAGTATTTAGCAAGTGCAAGGTTTGATTCTCCAGAATGGCATAAGCCAGGTGTGGTAGTGCATGCCTGTAATCCCAGCACTAGGGAGGCTGAGGCAGGAGAATTGTCAGGAGTCCAAGGCTAGCCTGGGCTACCTAGTGAGTTCAGGACCAGCCTAGGTCACAGAGGAAGACTCTGTCTCAAAAAAAAAAAAAAAAAAAAAAGTACTTCCTCAGACTCCAGGCTCTCTGATGAGTGACACCAGTGTGCTTAATCCTGGCCTGGTTCAATCTCCTCTCTCCATCAGGGTCACTCCCACACAGCAGCAGCATGGCTTTGGTGCCACCATGCCCCTGAGCTGCTGTCCTCTTCAGTGTCCTCTTACCTCCTGACTTGCCCCTCATTGAGAGCGGCCTGAAGGACAGGTGGGATCTCAGCCCTACTCAGGGCTCTTCCTCCCCAGCCAGCAGCCTTAACACCACCCCCAACCCCTGCCACTCTGTCTACCATGTGGCTTTGTCTGGCACTTCTATCTGCTGGCTTCTGGTAGTTATAAACTGTTCTGCAGAATGTAGAGTCTTTTTTTTCTTTTCTTTTCTTTTCTATTCTTTTCTTTTCTTTTCTTTTCTTTTCTTTTTTTTTTTTTTTGAGACATGGTCTCTCTCTGTAGGTAGCCAGGCTTGGCTTGTACTCACCAGGAGCCCAGGCTGGCCTTGGACTCAAGGCAATCCTCCTGTCTCAGCCTCCCGAGTGCTAGGATTACAGGTGTACACCACCATGCCTGGCTTATAGAATGCAGAATCTTTAAAATATTGTTTAGTGGAAGAAAAAAACCATGCTGAAAGGATTCTACCCATTGTTTCTGTGAAGAAATCCAAACTTGGGTCAGAGGAAAGCAGGCCTCTCGGGACCTTTAGTAAGCTGGCGTGTACTGTGACTTCCCAAGGGCAGCTCTGTGGCCACAGTTCCTTCACACACATCCGGTGTTCAGCTGCTGGTTCCAGGCTGGCTGGGGTATGGTTTTCAGGACCCTGCTGATCCAGTGCTTACCCATTGGCTTCTGGGTGGCTGTCATGTCGCAGAGGACCCCCGGTGTGCTTGCCTGCTCCCCAGGGCTAAGTTGGGATGCAGGGGAGGAAGAGTGAATAGCCCAAGGAGTGAGGAGGGAAGAGGAGGCAGGAGGCAAGGAGGTTTCCGGCCTAGGCTGGGGGCTGAGGGGTAGTGAGCGGGGTGTCTGGACTTCTCTACTCTGTGATGAGGGCTGTCTGATTCTCTTGGGGTCATTTGTGATAGGAAATTCAGCATAGAAGATAAACTATGTCCAGCAGTCCCCAGAGCCAGGTAGACTATGCAGGCTAGGGTGTCATTGTGAGGGCTCTGATATCCTGAAGGTCAGGAAGGGGCTTAAATTTCTAAGACCTGAACTGGGAACAATGAGGAAGACTCCCATCTGTGTTTTAGAGAGAAGGTCACACCCCATATAGCATGCTTCACTGCGTCCCGCCTCCTACTCTTGGGAAGCACTGTCCCCAGGGCTTAGAGTGCCTTGCCTCTTCACATCTCAGGCCATCAAGCCCCCAGATCCACAGAGCTCCACTCTCCCCCGCATTCTAAATAAATTTTTCCCATCCTCTGAGGGAAATGTCTGTTCTCAACTGGTAACTCTTGGGAAACAAAGGGGCTTCCTATGGTTTAGATCTGGAATGTTCCCCAAAGACCCACGTGTGAGAAGCTTGGTCCTGGGGTGACACTATCAGGGTGGGAGGGTAGTAGAACCTTTAAGAGGTGGTGGAGCCTTTAGGAGATGTGGCCTGTCAGGAGATCTTTGGGTCCTTGGATGTGTCCCCCTCCCATCCTTCCCCTATGTCCTGGCTATAAGATAAATGGTTTTGCCATGGTGCACACTCCTGCTGTGATGGGCTGCCATCTGCCCTAGGCCTAGAAGCAATAGTTCCACCCAATCACAGACTAAAATTTCTACAACCATGAACCAAAATGAACCTTTCCTTTTTATAAGTGGATTGCCTCAGTTATTTGCTATAGTAATGAAGATGTGACTAACATAGGGTTGAAATCTAATTCATAGTAAAGTTGTTTAGACCAATAGAATAATGCAATTCGAAAGAAATCTATTAGGTGTCTTAGTTGAAAGTATCCTTAGCAATCATCCTCAGTGCTTTTTTTTTGAGGCTGAATGAAGTCTTTAGCAGCGTCTCAACACATGAAACAAATCACACACACACACACATACACACACACACACGTACACACGTGTGCACGCACATACGGTTGTTCTGTATGGCAGGGTGTTGCCTACTCTTTTATTGTGGTTTGGATCTAGAATGTTCCCAAAAGTGCCATGTATTTGGTTGTTATGGGTTGTCTGTGGAACCATGTGCTTACTATTGGAAGATTGGGGCTTGATCTAGAGGGGTGGATTGCAGTTGTGTGGACTGGATTATAGAAATTATAGGTGTGTGGTGGATTGGAACCATGCCTGGAAGGAGCAGAACACTGAGACTGGACCCAGAAGGGGCTGATTACTGGGATGGGACCTGGAAGTATATATATATACACACTGCTTCCTGCCTTCCTTGGGGGACTTGACTTGATATGACCTGGCTTGGCTTTGTGTTTGCAATGTTGTGAGAAGCTGCCTCCACCTCTGCCATGTGGTTCCACTTTTGTGGCCACCCTTGGATTGACTGTGACCCTCTGAGACTGTGAGCTACAGTAGAACCTTTTCTCCCCTAATTTGTGCATGTCGGGCACCAGGTCACGACGATGAAGCAGTAACTAAGGCATCTTTCAACTTATTTCTGAATCCCTGATGGTGCTCTGTAAACAGTGACTATAAACAACTTATACCCTTCATTCCAAAAAGGAAACTGAGCCCAGTTAACAAGGGATTTGCTCAGTTACATAGCCAGATGATGGCAAATCTGGGACATGTCCCCATGTTTCCTGAGCCAGACTGATGCTCCTGACCCTTCCCTATGGTTGCTAACGCCTCTCGGCCTCATCCTTACAGCCAGCTCCTCCAAGCACTAGCTGCGCCATCTTGGATCCATGCAGACCTTCCCCATGCTCCCATGCTCTTGCCCACACTTCCCCTCTTCCTGCCACCCCTTGGGAAGGGGCAGGCTCTCCTGCTCTGGTTCAGGCTGCAGATCACGTTTTCCCTACTGCTATTAACACTCCTTTCCTGTTAATTCTTATGACTCAATTACTGCAAGAAGAAATGCAATAGAAGGACTGCACAACTTGCTCATTGCTTGTCTCCATTTTTAATTAAATAAGTCAAGTCAGCCATCAGGTGATGGGTTCACATTCTGTTCTGCAAAGCAGACCCTGAGTGCCAGTGGCCACCAGTACTTGGAGAGCGGCCTGGCATTTCCAGGAGACTGTGGCCACAGCAAGGACATCTGGGACAATGACAGCAGGGAGGCTGGGAGCAACACAGCGTGGCACCAGAGTCAGGGCAGAATGTGCTTCACACACGTGGGCACATGTGTACATGCCATGCAGACCCTGAGGCATGCCCAGGACAAGCCGGAAGCTGCAGGAAGCAGGTGGCCTGGGCATTCCACTTCCCTGATAAAGTAGCTGGTCTACAACATGAGCTAGGCCATGTTGTGTCTTTGGAAACACCTCATGAATTTGTCCCCACCCACGCAGTTACGCAGTACCAAAGGACATAAGGCCCAGGTGTCTTGAAGCCCTTGAGGCATGAAATTGCCAATTCTGCTCCATGTTTTTGAGGTAAAGAGTAGCTTCTACTATTTCTGAAGTGGTGGGCAGTTGGGAGGGGCTGCAGCTTCTCCCTCCTGTCTTGCTGGGCCACACGCTAGGGCTCCACTCACAGCCTCCCCTGTGTGGGGCCCTGCCTCTGACCAGGTTCCTGTCTTCAGTTAGTATGCAGCAGCAGCCATATGCCCCCTGCAAGCGTCCCCTCCTCACTCCACCCCCTTCCTCTCTCTGCCTCAGAACCATCCTTGGAGACCAGCCTTCACCGTCAGCCTTTGGGGTGTATGGGTGGCGGTGGCACTGTGTTGGGGGCACAGCCCCCCACTCTTGCATTCCTGTCCTTCAGAATCCAGGCATCTTCAAAGGATGGGCTCTGTTGCCAGCCATCATAAGCTCTAACATGGAAGTGGGCTCAGAGGGTGGGGCTCAGATCATCTGATGCCATCTCCTCTCCACCACCCAGGCCAGGTCTGTCCTCTGAGACAGGCACCCATGACTTCCTGCTGCCTTCTGTCGCCGTACAGAGAGCAGACACACAGGAAAGGGCACCACTGTGCTTGTCAAGGTCCGATCAGCAGCTGCCCCAAAGCCCCACTGCATGCCAAGTGCTCGATTCCAACCATGTCCCAGGTCCCAAGGGTTCTCATGCTAGGCTGGGCCCCAGGGGGCGTCCCCAGTCCACACCACTCGCCTGAGTTGTGTCCTGTCGCAGGCAGCAGGCGAATGCGATACACCAGGAAGGGCCCTCGTGTCACCTCTTCACATCACCAGGGGAGAGACCAGCGAACTTCCTTAAATGGTACCCAGGGCTGCCGTGTGGTGGTGCTGCCGGCACCCCTGTCTTCGTGTGTCCTTATATGTGGTGTAATGGCATCTGTGATTATTAGGTGTCTGTCTTGATTTGGGTACAGCTTCGAGTCCCTGTGAATAATAGCTTGTCTTTCACAAAATAAATAAATTAAGTCAACTTGAAGTTTACACAGTGGTGCTAAGAAATCCCAAATCCTGGCATTGTCCCCAGAGAGCTGAGACAGGGAGATAGGGCCCCCAGGGGGTGGGGATAAAGGAACCAGTGTGCCACCCAACAAGGGGGACCCCCCGGGAGAGCCCACAGCCACATGCAGGAGAAAGGAGGGGGCATCCTGGGGCTGGGGAAGGGCTAACACTCCTGAGCCTGCCAGAAACATCTGGCCCACCTGGCCCCTAACTCAAGCTCCCAGAGCTGAGGTCCCTCTGAACCCCAAGTAGGAGCCAGCTCCCTGCACACCCTGTCCTTAGGCTGTCAAACCTAGACAGAATCCATGGTGCTAGAGAGCCAGCAGCTCACAACAAACCTCACCAGGCAGCCCTTGTCTTCACCTCTGCTGACGGCGCCTTCCTACCAGGACACGCTTCCCTTCTCCGTGGCAGCACTTTGGAGGAAACTTGCTCCTTGACCTCTGGTCCCAGGAAACTTGTTAGCTCCTGGGTCTGGTTGGCAGATCCAGCCTGCTCTCGGGGAGGTGAAGGCTTTGCTTTGTGCTGCACTAAACACTCAGCAAGAACACTGCTGTCTTCTGAGATATGTTGCACAAGGTGCTACCCAGAAAAGCCCGTGGGCACTGGGGACTGCCGTGTGCCCAGAGCCTCCTGGGGAGCAGCTCCTCTCCTGTCTGCTCCCTTACCAGGAGCCAGGTGCTCCCTGCTAGTTTCTGGCTTCCCCCAGGCCCTCAGGCCCACACTACTTCCGAGCAGTGCTCCCCTACAGACAAAAACAAAGCCACAACCACCAAACAAGGAGGACAGGGGCCATAAATAGCTTTAAAAATCCCAAGTAGGACAGCTGCCCATCCTGCATGGAGCAATACTCTTCCCAGAATCCTAAAGGAGGAATTCCTCTAGACACCAGCTGTAACCATAGTGACTGTCTGGCTGGCCTGTGTCCGCCACCACGGAGAAGACAGGCTTCTTGGAGGAGGGGTGGTTCCTGATGTGACTTGTCCCCCCGGAGTACTCTGAACTTCTTGGCTTTGCCCCAGCTCAGGCCTGGCTGGAAGAGGCAGGTCCTGTGGGCCATAAGTGTCTTTTGCTTCCAGAGATCAAAGTTGCTTCTGCTAGCTGAGCCCAAGGCAGCTTTCAAATACAGACAGGCTCCTGGGGCGCTGGGGAGCCAGACGGGGCCTTAGGGCCGTAGCCACGCAAGAGTTGGCCATACCTTCTCAAAACACCCTGCCTGCCAGCCCGGGTTGTGGACGGGTCAGAGGAGGTAGCTGTGACATTCTCTTGCCGGCAGGGACTGTGGACCCGGCAGTTCTTAGTCCACCGCTGAGCCCCAGACCTGGTCAGGGAACGGTGGGCTTCCTTCTCCCGCTCCTGCAAATACCCCCAACAACAGAACAGAAGGCCACTCTTGTCAGGTGCCACACGGAAAACCCCTGTGGGCACAAAGTAATAGGGCAGCTTTTCTGTGTATAAATGTATGTACGTGGACCTGTGTTCATGATGCTTCTCTGTGTGTGGTTCATGAGTGTCTTTACATGCACATGTGTGTCCTGTGATTGCGTAGCTGGCTGGTGTTCATTAGTAACCAATGTGGCTTTTCTGATTTTTGAAGTATCAAGTCAGTTTGTAGTGACTGGAAAAGAACCACCGTCACCTGATACCTTAAATAACGCACCTCCCTCCCCAAGGTCCCACCCAGATTCCAGGCTTGTCCAGGCAGCAGAGCTCCATACTGAGTACAGCAGGATTTCAGGCCCAGGCCCTTCTGACCATAGAGCCTCTGCAGTGATGCGTGTTTCATGTATGTCTTTCTGTGTGAGAGCAGGAGAGGCTTGTAAATAGGCTGGGGCACCACTGTCGGTCCTGGTGGGGACACTGCAGGCCTCTTCGATCTGCATGTGACAGCCCTCGCGGGGGCAGGGACCTCTGTTCTGTAGGAAACCACAGGCCCCAGGGCTGCGCCAGGGGAGCTAGCAGGCTGAGGGCCTAAGGCTGCTGCGAGGGGCTCCTGGCTCTTGGAACAGCCCGACTGCCCTTTGCCAGGGCTGCATCTCCCTGGCCTGGGTGTGAAGAAGGCGGGGTGGGCCTTTCAGCAAGAGGGGCACCCGAGGTGCCAGGCCCTCTACGTGACCCAGAAGGTGCCCCGCTCCTCCAGCAGGCTGATGGAGCGGTTGGTGAGGGAGGCGGCGTCCCTCACCGGCTTGTAGCCAAAAAGCCGCATGGCAGGGGCGCAGGTGGCTTGCACCACCTGCGCCAGCTTGAAGGGCATGCTGAAACGCCATTTGTCAAACTGCTCGGAGGAGTTCTTCTGTGTGGAGTAGATGCCGCTGCTGTCCTGGGCCGCCTGCGTGTTCTTCTGGATCCAGTCCTCCACCTGCGGGGTGAGCGGGATGCCGGCGAAGCGGTACATCCGGCGCGCCATGTGCAGCGGCCGGAGCGCCACGTCCTCGTAGCGAACCAGCATGTACCGGCCCCGCAACCAGGCGGGCTGCCGCAGGCCCAGCTCGGCCGACAGGCGGATGCTCTCGCAGTTGCCCCGCAGCCGCTGCAGCTCCTCCTCCCCCAGCTGGTCCTGCCCCGCCGACAGCCACTTCTTCCAGGTCTCGTACTTGCCGGCGAAGGCCACCATGCGCGAGGCTAGCACGGCGCGGGGGTCGCGCACCAGCTGGATGACGCGCAGGTCCAGCCGCGGGTCGTCGGCCAGCGGCTGCAGGAACTCCAGCTGCCGGATGCGCACGGCCTTGAGGGCCATGTGCTCCTTGCGGCGGCAGGCCTCGGCGGCCAGCGTCACGTTGAGGGGCCCGCAGCGGCGGTTCTTGCAATGGTACTTCTCGAAGACCTTCTTGACGAAGGGCGTGCACACGGGGTCCTCGCAGAGCGAGCGGCTGGACCCGCGGCGGAACATGAAGGGCGTCAGGTGGTCCTCGGGCAGCGGGGTGATGAAGTGCTCCAGCACGTACAGGTCGCACAGGAACAACTGCCGCAGCACGTCGCGGTAGACCACGGCCGCGCCCGCCGCGTTGGCGCCACCCGGCTCGAAGGCCACCGTGCGCTCGATGTGCCACAGCGGCTCGAAGAGGTAGAAGATGTTGCCCTGCTGGTTGAAGAACTCGCCCACGAAGGAGGAGCCGGTGCGGGTGGTGGCCATGAGCAGCACGTGGCGACGACGCCCGCTCAGGGCCGGGGCTGGCCAGGACGGTACCTCCTCCTCCCCCTCCTCCTCCCCCTCC